>PVJA010020429.1:0-37004 GCA_004027025.1 Myocastor coypus | reverse complement strand
ACTTTATTTTTGTGCATGGTGATAGACTAGGGTCAAGTTTTAGTTTTCGGCATGTAGAGAGCCAATTTTTCCAGCACCATTTGTTAAAGAGGCTGTCTTTCTTCCAGTACACATGTTTGGCCCCTTTGTCAAAAATAAGGTGGCTGAGTGTGTTTGTATTTGCTTCTGCATCCTCTAGTCTATTCCATTGATCTTCAGGCCTATTCTCTTGCCAATACCATGCTCATTTTATTACTGTAGCTTTGTAGTATAACTTTAGGTCAGGAATTGTAATGCCTCCTGCCGTACCTTTATTGCCGAGAATATTTTCATATTAGAATCCTTATTTTTTACATAAACATAGTGACTGTTGGGAGTGACATAATATATTCAAGGTCATATAATGAGTCAGAATTGAATCAAGCCATTTCTTCACTGCTGAACCTAGTTTTTCTCGCTCTCATTATACAACAGGTTAAATTACTTTCTCTGAAAGGTGAATACAATGTAGCCACGTAAACAATGTGATGATTCTCATACACACATATATTAAGCTATTTCACAATTAATGTTTACCTTATGTCAGGCATGGACTTGTTCTACGTGTTTTATTTTTACTACTCCTCTCAAAACAGATTCTGGTTCCTTAAGGGATTATTGATGATCATAGTTTATTGATTCAATCTCTCTATGAGTGGAAAAAGATAGTAAATTATAACTCACAGAATCTCAATAAGGATATTAGCTCTAGGGTTCTATAACCTTCCTTCTCTTCCCCAAAATAAAAGGTATGAAAAGAATGGATAGTATCCCAAAGAAATTTCTTGCAACAGAATTTGAAGAGGAATAAACAGGAAGTCTAAAGGATGAAGAAAAATATTCTTTTTCTCTCAAGTGATCTTTTGGTCCCTCTAGCGAAGGATTATAGCTCCATCTGAGAACACTTTCCCTCCCAACTCCATCCTAGGAGGGTGTTGATGAATTCCTTATTTGACTTAAGTACAATTTTCAGAGCAGCAGCTTTAGGAATTCTTGTTTTTCCAAAACATTAATACTTCCTCCTGCTAATACTGATCCCCTCTCCCAACAAAATGTAATGCGTAGTAAGGCTCATTCCTCTTTCAGAACAAGGGTTAAAAGAGAAGGAAGTAATGGGGCTGAAAAGAGTGAGAAAACCCATTTCTTTCACTTGCGCAACTTCCTTAGGAAAACCTGACTCACTCCTTCCTTGGCCTAGGGTAGCCATCCCTCTCTTCGTGGACTCAGCACCTGTTCAGGTTAGAGCAGTGATTTAGACAATAATTTCCACCCTTCGCAACTCCCATCCGCAACAGTGATCCCTTCAGGCAGCCATGATTCTGTCCACATTTGCGAATCACTTTTTGACTTTCATGTGTGTATTAGTTACTCTTCTCTCGTTGCTGGGACAAATACCCAACACTTAAAATGAGGGAAGAAAAGGTTTATTTAGCTCACAGTTACTGGAGGTTTCAGTGCATATTCAGCTGGCTCCAAAACAGATTGGCACATGACAGAGGGCAACCTTTCATGTTGGCAGCTAAGAGCCAGAGTGCAGGGAAAAGTAGCAGCAGCTCAAGCAGCTAGCTTCTCTTCCTTCCTTACGTTGAAATGCAGATCACCTGTCCCAGTGGAGGTGCAGCACCCATTTCGACAATCATCAATTACAAATTCCAGAAGCTGCCCAGTGACTGCATGAGGCTTTGGGGGACACCTATACACAAACCATAGCAATGTGCATGCATTTAGCCTCCATATCTTGGCCATAAATAAACTATCATCATAGGGAAAGTGGAGGTTGAGCTGGTTCTAGAACAATATTTCTTGCCTGTGGATTGCATGAATTCTAAAGATACCCATATAAATAAGATTGTAGCTGGGCATGGTGGCGCATGCCTGTAATCCCAGCACTTGGGAGGCTGAGGCAGGAGGATCGGTGTGAGTTTGAGACCATCCTGGGCTACAGAAGTGAGCTCAAGGCCAGCCTGAACTGCACAGTGAGACCCTGTCTCAAAAAAGACCAAAAAAAAAAAAAAAAAAAAAAAAGATTATAATAAACTATAAACCCTGTAAGTTCAGAAACATTTTCTGTCTTCTTTACTAGCATTTTATACATTTCCTGGCATATCATAGACAATCAATAGTAATAGTTAATATTTATTAAGCACATACTTCGTGTTTATGTGGATTACATACACAAGAGCTCATTTAATCTTCAAAGCAAACCTCAGTCTTAGGTACTATCACTTGCATTACAGAATAAGAAGTCTTAAGTACAGAACGGTTATGTAAATTAACACCTAACATAGAAACCAAAAGAAACCTGGACCCGCATGCCACACTGACCCCACCCAGGACACATGAGCTGGCCAGTGACTCCAGGAGTGGTGGCACATGCCTGTAATCCCAGCGCTGGGAGGCTGAAAACAGGAGGATTGCTATGAATTCAAGCTACATAGGCAACCCTGTACCAAATACAAGGAAGGAAGAAAGGAAGAAAGGAAGGAAGGAAGGAAGGAAGGAAGGAAGGAAGGAAGGAAGGAAGGAAGGAAGGAAGGAAGGAAGAAAGGAAAGGAAAGGAAAGGAAAGAAAAGAAAAGAAAAGAGAAAAGAAAGGGAAAAAAAAACTTGGGATTTGAACCCAGGTTGGGCAACCATAAAGCTTGTGTTTGTGGTCACTGAACTACACTGTCATTCACTGAATCAGTGCCTGGTATCCTGGTTTATAACAAAGATGCTGTTCATTTTCTTCCTTTCTCGCCCCGTTTCATGTACATCTGAAGGGCTTAAGGGCACTTATCAATACCACATTCTGCCCAGGTGACAGCTTATCTTCAAGGGAAATTTACACTCATGCTTTATAGGTGACCTCCTACTTTAGGAATAAAAGAACTTCAGTAGCCTGAGCATCCTTACAGCCTCTTGGGTGAAGCTCTGTCTCCAGGTTCCCTGGTCATGTACACTGCCCATGAGTTGTCTGAGATGCTAGATGGTAATTAGTTACTTTCAGCAAAACCAGCGTCTTCCTTCAAAGTGGCCATGCACTTTGCAGTCTGTTAGTGATAACATTTGAGCAACGGAGTGCTGGGGAAATATTCCTTTGAATATGAAATTTCCACCTCTCCAAATATCTGTGTTTTCTCCTTATCAGGAATACCAAGGGGGAAAAAAATAAACGTTCTTAGTTTAGATTGAATTTGCATTGAAGTTTCATATCTCAGGCATGCCATGGTCTTTGAATGCATGTGTGTCTTTTATAATGGTTACCCAGGTGATTTTAGTCTCTCTAGAATGTTCACCTTCTGATCCAGTTTTAAAAGAAATGATACCACTAAAAAGCTGCTTTAAACTTGAAAGCAGATGTTCAGTACTCAGAGGAAATGCTTATGAAGAAAAAAGCTGATTTTGACCTATATAGAAACTGAAGTGGTTATTACTCTTCAAGAGCCCTGAAAATATCCAACTTTGTGAAACTTGAAGGAAAAATTCAGAGCCCTCATTCTTACTGAATTCTGAATATGTCCCTCCGGGTTTCTTTTTTTACCAAAGTAAACACGACATCCAGCCTCACACACTTTATTGCAGTATGATCCCATAAGTTCCCCATATGACTTAGTCATCTAGTCCCGCAGCCCAACTGGATGCTTTCAGAGACCACCCAACTGTAGACTGGTAGATGCGATAGATAGACAGAGCCATACAAGGAGAGTCAGCCCTGCTCCCACGGTAAGATTCTCTTTCTCCTATGTTCCCATTTCCATTGTATTAGAAGATCTTATCAGATCTACTCTGTAACTTTCCCCGACCAAAGTCCAAAGAAATTGCTAATCAATTTTCTGCCCATCTGCATGTGGAATTCTGCAATAAATGGTCTTTTGTGCCTAGACCATTACACAGCATGATGTAAGGAAAAAAAAAACACAAACTACATTTCAAAACAAGATAATAGGAGGGTAAGAATAACTAACAGTAATTGCTAATTGTGTATTGTTATCTTTAAATTAGTTGCTCAGAATAAAAGGTATCAGCATTTAATTTTATCCAAACAGTATTAGCACAAATCTTTTTTTTTCAATAAACCAAGAGAAATTAGTAGTATATTAACTATCTTTTATATTTTTTTCTTATTGCTTTTCCTTTCCTTTTTTTCCTCATTCCCCCATCCCAGTTTCTCCTTCCTTTTGAAGAGGACTTTCTGTGCCAGTGGGATAGCCTCTTGATCTAAGTACCTGCCTGGCAAGCATAAGATCCTGGGTTCAATCCCTGGTACTACATGCCGTGCCAGCCCTGGAACCACAGGTGTGCTGTGCTGGCCACTGAAGCCATGCGTGTTGGTGGGAGACTAAGACAGGAGAACCACTACGAGTCTGAGCTCTGTAGTGAGACTCTGTACCAAATGAATAAATAAAAGATGAAGTTTCCTCCCATTTTACAATACCTACTGTACACTTTGGATCTTATTTACTCTTTTAGCTTCTTACACTAGGAAGACATTATAATGTTTATACATGTGTGTCTTGTTTATTTCACTTATGAGTATGGTCTCAAGTTGCATCCTCTTTCCTACACAATTCTCCAGTTAAATGTTTCTTTATGTGTGAGTGCTATGGCATTGTATAAAAAACTATATCTTTTTATCTATCCCTAAGTTGATGGACACTTGGATTATTTCCAAGACCTAGCTATTATAAACTGGGTTGCTATAAACATAGGCACATATGCATCACTGCGATACAGTGTTTTTAATTCTTCTGGGAAAACATGCAAAAGGGGAATAGCTGGGTCAAATGGGACTTCTAATTCCAGTTTTTTGAGGAATGTCTACACTGATTTTCACAGTGGTTGTGCCAGTCTAGACTTCCACCAATAGTGAAGAATGATCCTTCGTCCACACCCCCTCAAACCACTCTAGCATTTGTTATTGATTGAATTGTTTTTTCTATTTTAGTGTATTTGGAACAGGGTCTCACTACACAGCTCAAACCTATAGTGATCCTCTTGTTTTTAGCCTCTTCAGAGCTGGGATTACAGGCTCGTGCAGTGTGCCCAGACTCTTGAATTTTTAGTAATGGTTACTCTTTTCAGGATGAGGTAGAATTTCATCGTTGTTTCAATCTACATCACTTCACTGACCAGTAATATTGAGCATCTTTTCATATATTTATTTGCTATTCCTATTTCTTTATGTGAGAAGTGTGTATTCATCTCAGATACCTATTTTTGGACTGGGCCTTTAAATTTGAAATATATGATTTCTTTTTGAGTTCTTCATATGTTCTCAAAAGTAATCCTTCATCCGAGGAAAAAATGGTATACATTTTTTTTTTTCTTGCTGAGTTGTCTTTTCACTCTGTTGAGGGATTCTCTTGCTGTGAAAAATGTTTTTAATAAGATGAGATCCCAGTTGTTGATTCCTTGTGATAGCTCGTGTGTGATGAGGGTTTTATTCCTGAAGTCTTTGTCTACGTAGCGTCTTCAAGAGTTTTATGATAGTGGATTTTTGGGGTCCCCCAATACAATGGTATTAGTGCTTATTTGACTTTTTTATGTGTGTCAATATTTGTTTTATATTGTTGGGTGTACTACTATTTGTTGCATATATATTTAATTGTTATCTCCTCCTCTTGGATCATTCTCTTTACCAGGATGTGGTGACTTTTATCTGTCTTAATTAGTCTTGGCTTAAAATAAATTTCGTCTGCAAATAGAATAGCTACCCATGTTTTTTGTTATTGTTGTTGTTCTCATTTCCTGTCATAAGGAATATTGTATTCCATCCTTTGACTTTCAGTCTATACTTTCTTTTTAAATTAAGTATGTTTTTTCTATGCAGCACATCTTTAGATCTTGTTCTCTAATCCATTCTGCTAGTCTGTGTCTTCTGATTGGGAAATTGAGACCATTAACATTGATAATTATAACTAACATGCATTGATTTATCCTTGTCATGTTTTTCTCTTGCTACTGGCTCCTCCTTTTTTCCCCCTCCCTCTGTCTAATTGTTTGCTTTGCCTTGTGGATTCCTTTTGTTGAGGTTCATGGAGTTATAGTCCTTGTTATCTCTTTCTAGAATGCCCTTCATTATACTACATTTAGTAGTACTAGCTTGATGATCATAAATTTTCTCAGATGTCCTTTGTCAGAGATATATCTTATTTCTCCATCAGTTTAAAAGATATTTTTGCAGAGTACAACAATCTAGGCTGAAGGTTGTTTTCATTTATAACTAAAAAAAAATACTTCAAGCCCTCCTTGAGGGTTGTACTGAAAAGTCGTCTATGATTGTGATGGGCTTTCCTTTATAGATGATTTGTTTCTTTTTCCTAAAAGTTTTTAAGATTCTATTCTCGTGTTGAATTTCTGGAATCCTGACTATGATATGCCTGGCTGTAGATTTCTGGATTCGGGCTAGTTGAATTTCTATATGCCTCACTTACATCTAGGTCAAATTCTTTTTCTCTACCAGGAAAGCATCTTGTTTAAGTGTCCTCTCATTTCTTTTCTTTTTCTTCTAATTTAATTCCTGAGATGGCACTTCTTAATTGTTCATGGTGGGTTGCTTTATTGATAGTGCTTAGAACTCTTAGGAAAAGACTGCTTTTTTGAGGTATCTTCCAGGTGTACTTGATTTTTGAGTTTTGAGCCTGTTGGAAGCTCCTGCCTCTGAAATTTGTTGGATATGAGAAGTTTCCACCTGTTTTGCCCAGCCCTTTGTTCCTTGGCACTGTACTGCCATATTTTATGTGACCCTTAGCCAAACTTAATCTTGGGACAACAGAAAAAAACAGCTATTTAGAACAATTATGTCACTTTTGTCTATAGCCATACCAATGACAATGGCATCAAACATAGCCTAGAAAATGACCGTCTGAGCTAACCATTAATTTCCCACCTTTAATTGTATGAACTAGGCTTGTGGCTGTATAGAAAAATCTAAGCCAAACAAGAAAGTAATATGTAGTGTACAAGTCCTTAATAAGTCAATTTTGCCCCAAGAGGGTAAAATTTTAAATGAGTTAGGAAAAAAAAAAGAAAATTGGAAGAAGAGGGTTGAATCACTCCTCTCTGCAGTGAACTTCATCTTGGGGAGAAATAGGGCTGAAGGACAAAGGAGAATCAGACTAACTTTGGGAAAGTGATGCAGAAGACTAGAGGGAAAGAGAGAAGGAAGAGATAGAAACGAGAGCAAGCCTACGACTGCAAAAAGGCTAGAAACCAGGTTCACATGCATATAAAAGCAAGATCAAACAATGGAGAAGAAACAGAAACAGACAAAAGACCTCAACAATAGCAACAAAAATAAACAAGAAAAAGAGAGAAAGAGGGGGGAAGAAGAGGGAGAGAGAGAGAGAGAGAGAGTTTTTCACTTCCATATTTGTCTCTGCTGTCCCTGGTTAAGTAACGGATACAGACAGAGTCCAGATCCATGTTGATTTATCCCAGCACTCCATCAGTAGCTTTTGGCAGGGCAGTGGATAATTTCGGTGGGCCTGTGCCTTCTGGCTGAGACAGACTCATTTGGCCTGCAGCCATCAATCCACCTCCTATAGGTCTGAGCCCAACTAGGAGCTACTAGACGGACTGAGCAACTACTCCAAGTTCTAAGTTCAACCAGCCCCTGTCTAAAACAGTTCCCAGCCAGTGACTCTCTTGCACGGGATGACTGAGCCCTCAGCACTCACTGCCAGCTAGCGCAGTCCTTTGCATCCACTGCTCCCCTCCATTGCTGAATCTCTCTGTAGATGCCTCAGGGGTCACATGTGACCACAGGTCTGAATCACTCCTCTTATGCAGCGAATTCCATGTTGAGGAGAAGACACCACCAGCTACCTGCTTCTTCACTAAAGTCTGTCTCTTCACTCTCTTCCCGAGCTTCAATTCATGCCTCGGAGTTTTCCTAGGTGCAGGGTGCCAAGTCCATTCTTGTCTTACCTACATTGCTATATTGCAGTGTCTGGACAGTGACTCTCAGAGAGGCTCTGTTCTCTGCTGTTCGCCACACTACGATCTTGGCCCTCCCTCATACTGTTGTAGGTAGCTGAAGTAGATATAAGCATTAGAGGCAGTGAGACAGGGCCAGGACCTCAAGGATGACATGGAAGACAAGGTGACTTTACAACTAGAGACAGACACTCTAGTTGTGGGCCAGATCTCAAGACAAGAGTAAACAAAAGCAACTATATACTTCCTTAAGGGTGGGCATCAGGGTTTGATATGCTAAATAAGTATCAATCACCTTGAAAGAGCCACCAGCCCAAGCCCAACAGGAAGAGACCTTGTTTGACCGCTTGCTACATGACTTGCTTTCCCATTGGATCCTGACGTTAATTAATTTTACCTGAGCGATGTTGCTTGTAATCTCATTGGTTGACCATAGTTTTGTCCCACCTCATACCCACCTAAGCCAGTTCCCACATCTTCTCCACAATCTTAGACCCGCCTCAGGTCTATAAAAGTCCCTGGAAGAGACAGCTTCGCAGGGGACACCCACTCAGGACCCCCCTCCAGTCTCTCTCTCTCAGACAGGAACTTTCTTTCTCTCAATAAATATGTTCTGCTCGGGGGCTGGGGAGATAGCTCCGAGGCACAAGTGCCTGCTGGGCAAGTGCAAGGTCGTGAGTTCGAACCCTGGTCCCACAAAAAAAAAAAAAAAAAAAAAAAAAAAAAAAAAAAAAAAAAAAAAAAAAACAAATATGTTCTGCTCATTACCTCCATTTGTTCTTAAAATTCATTCTTCAGTTTTAGAGAACACAAACTCATTCCAGGTACTTTTCAGGGTGAGGATCGGTTTTCCCTACATCATTTGGAGGTTCCCTATTGGAGGTCATCCACTCCAGATCAGTTTTTTTTCTTCCTGCATCAATATGATCATCTTGAAGCTATACAAGTTGTAGAATGCACCTGTACTTAACTTCTCAGTATTCAACAGTATCTTGTGCATACCTCACATCTCATTTATTCATTCACAAGTTGATAGCCATTGAAATAGTTTACAACTTTAGCTATTATGAATATTACTATGACCAATGATGCTACTCTGTACAAATTTTTGCAGAGACCTGTGTTTTCATTTATCTTGAATAGGTAACCACAGTAGAATTGGCAGGTCATATGGCAACTCTGTACATTTAACATTTTGAGGAAATGCCGAGCTGTTATTTTGAAGTGGCTGTACCATGTTACATTCCCAGTCAAACAAGAATGATGGTTTCAATTTACCCACATTCTTTCTTGCATTTGTTATTGTCTGTCATTTTGATTACAGCCACCCTACTGGGTGCGAAGTGATATCGTGTGACTTTGATTCACATTTTCCTAATATCTAACAATGTAAAACACCTTTCTGTGTGTGTGTGTGTGTGTGTGTGTGTGTGTGTGTGTGTGTGTGTGTGTTTGTACGCATTTCAGTCCTTTGCATATCTTCTTTGGAAAAGCCTCTGTTCCAACGTTTTGTTCACTCTTTAATTTGGCTGTTTTCCTTTTTATATCATTTTTAGATTGTTTTTTCTTATATCCTGCATGTTCATCCTATATTAGACAACAGATTTTCATGAATCTTTTTCTTTTTTCTTCTGTATTTAGGACAGGATCTCACTGTAGAATGGACTCCAAGTGATTCTTTTGTTTTCAGCCTCCCAAGTGCTAGGATTACAGGGATGTGCCACCATACCCAGTCTCAATGGCCATCTCAGTGCGCCCCAGAGGTGGGGCCAGTGTGGCATGCCAGGAATCTGACTCCACCCTCTGCACTCTGCCTAAGCAGGCACTTTAGTCTACTGAGCTGTCGGGCCAGCCCTTTCTACATATCTTCTTTAATGCTTCAGGATATCTTTTCATTTTCTTGATAATATCACTAGCAGCATAAAGATTTTGAATTTTGAGACAGAAACAATTTTTATTTTTCCTGTATTCGTAATGTTACATTTAAGAATTCATTGCTTGGAGCTCGAGTGGTGCAATCAGTTAGTGTGTGGTACTTATAGAAGTGGTTAATTTTTAGCTGGTGGCCACAAAGACTTACTTTTGTACTTCCTTCAAAGAATTTTAAAGTTTCTACACTACTACTTAGGTTAATGGCCCATTTTGCTTTGGTGCTTGTGTCTGGTAGTAGATTCACCATTTTTCTTTTGTTGGCTGTTGTTGCTTTCTTTTCTGTGATTCTAGGGATTGAA
Source organism: Myocastor coypus (assembly GCA_004027025.1). Classification (NCBI taxonomy): domain Eukaryota; kingdom Metazoa; phylum Chordata; class Mammalia; order Rodentia; family Myocastoridae; genus Myocastor; species Myocastor coypus. Next base: position 26,836 of record PVJA010020429.1, on the reverse strand, counting down.
TACAAAGGGTCTTTTGCGATTTACGTGTTTAGTCATCTTTATTTTTATTTTTGAAACAGCATCTCACTCACTACCCAGGTGTGCACTTCCATGCCCTGCTTTGACTTTCCTGCTTTTGCAGGTGAATATCCAGTTACTCCAGCTCCAGTTTTTGAAATTATTATCTTTTTTCTACCGAATATTTTTACATTGTCATTGAAAATTAGGTGATGACAAATGCAAGGGTTATTTTCCAGCCTCAGAATTTTATTCACAGATCCCCGTATCCTTAGACCACAACTACAGTGCCTTGACTACTGTAGCTGCATTTCAAACTTTGAAGTCTATCTTCCAACTTTCTTCTTCCATTCTTGCTACACAATAGTAAATGAAATATAGCTGGATAGGTAACAATACTTGCCCATCTCATATGAGTTCTCATTAGTCAATGTACTAAAGCAAATTTCACATAGCCAACTTGAAATACATATTTGATAAATGTATTCTAACAACATTATTATCTTTCATAATTCTAGTTATATCTGGAACTGTGTAGGAGTTTCTGTAGTTTCAAAACACCTTCTCACAAATGAACATTTTTCTCTGCAGCCATACTCATCCCACATCCCTGCCTCCCCTCACACTGAGTAAACTTCGCACTCCTGGCCTGCGCATGCGCTACTCACCAACCCATCCATCGGCTTCCACTTCTTCCACATTCTCTACCCTCAAGTTTCTCTGGCTTTGTTCTGTGTTTAAAATCCTCAGATGCTAGGGGCTGTCGCGCCAGCTCTTTCCTCAGTCTGCCTGTCTCTCTCCTGAACTCGGAAAGGTGGGGCTGCTTTCCAGCCAGGCTCCAGCTCAGCCCTGGTTTCATAACTCTGTTGTCACATTCATCCCTGAAGCGATCTCACAGACTACCAGCACCTTCCTAGAACAGTGTTTACATGTCTAAAATAAAACACACAAGGATTACAAAGAAAACTGACACTGGAAGGCAAATTTCAAACTCTTAAAGATACAATTGATGTAATAATAGTTGGACTTAATGCCTTATTAAACAGTAAGCTCCAGTTTTCTCATGACATTCATAATTTTGAAGTAATAAGCAAAATGAAAAACACTTCACAGTGGCCACAAACACCATGATGGGTAAGAAAGTAAGATTCCCATTAGTGGCCAGTCACAGCCATTGCAATCACGATAGTGATCTGCTGCCTGTAATCATAGTGGAATAAAACACCACATTCCAATTAGAGAAAATGAAGCTGCTTTCTTTTAATTTTGTCTCTGTTGTTACCAGTAAGTTGAAAGACAACTTGAATTCTGTGCCAGCTTAATGCTCCAGGAAGTGTAGAGTGGAGCTAGGATTCTGCTTTTTCAAAGATGCTACAAAATGGCTCTTTTCACATTATTACATATGATAATAGTGGAATAAAAAGTATCTAATGTCCAAGTCCATCCTTTTGCCACTTTCTGGGCTGGAAAAGGGGTATGCAAATGAGACCCAGGGCTGTCATTTACGGAAATCTTGATGCTTAAAAATTTCAACATCAAGCCGGACGTGGTGGCTCACGCCTGTAATCCCAGCACTCGGGAGGCTGAGGCAGGAGGATTGGTGCGAGTTCGAGACCAGCCTGGGCTACAAAAGTGAGCTCAGGACCAGCCTCAACTGCATAGCGAGACCCTGTCTCAAAAAGACAAAAAAAAAAAATTTCAACATCAACAAAAAAACTTCAACATGACCAGAGAAATCACACTCTTCCTACTTCAGGGCCAGTGGTTTGCTGGCTCCATATCTGTGGACCCTGCCTTGCTTGTCTCCTGTATTCTCTCTAAAAGTGCCAAACTGATCCTAGCCAGAGGTCACAACTTCACATGCCCATAAGAACGCAAAGGACCATTTAATTCCTTAAGCATTTCAAAAATTATGTGTTGGTCTTATGCACTGTTTTGTTTTGGGGTTTTTTTGGGGGGTTTTTTTTTTTTTTTTTTTTTTTTTTTTTTTTTTTTTTTTTTTTTTTTTTTTTTTTTTTTTTTTTTTTGTGGTACCAGGGATTGAACTCAGGACCCTGTGCTTGCCAGGCAGGTGCTTAATTTACGCACTTTTTAGTGGACAATAATAATGTCTGAATCGGAAAAGGAGCCCAAAAAAAACAGAAAAGAAAACTCTACAACATCCCATGGTATCAATGAAGGATTTGTGCCAAGATACAACACAGATACCGAAGTCTGCAGATGCTCAAGTCCCTTATAAAAGGGCACAGTATTTACATATAGCCCACATACATTCTCCAATATGTTTAAATAATATCTAGATTATTTATAATATTTAACACTATATAGATTCCATGTAAGTAGTTGTTACACTATATTCTGTAGGGAATAAGAACAAGAATAAAGAAGCTTTCAATCAATACAGGCACAATTTTTCTCCTGAATATTTTTAATCTGAGTTTAATTGAAACCAGGGAGCAGCATCCAGGGATGTGGGGGGCTGGCTATATATTTCATCCACCCCCACATGGTCACCACTGCTGGCCCAGATTCATATGTTCCAAAATATAAAAATGAAAAGCTTTAATTAGTTTCAAAAGCAAAATTATAAAATCCTTACTTTAGACACTTTAGAGCCAAAAAATTCCATACTTAATATGGGATGTGGGTTAAATATATTTGATATGATGTGAAACTGGACCTCTTAAAATAAGAATGCTGAAATCTCATGAAATTATTATTTATAAAATCCTAGAACCAGGAGAGAAATAAAATGAATGGAGAAAGGCATAAAAGAATAACCAACAAGTGGCCCCCAGCTCCTATATCGGCTGAGGAGCAGTGGCAGGGGTATGCCCTCGTGGCAAGGATGCTCATCACCCAGCCCTGGCTCAGTGTCCTCTCACAGGGAAAGGTTTCAGCAGGGCCTGATAGTCCCATTTTTAAGAGAAATCAGGGATCTAGAAACCTACACAAAATTTCCAATCGCTAAGTATTGACAACTGCTCTAAGGTTCTATCAAACAGTTTCTAGGATGCAAAAAATAGTTGACTCCAGGGGAGTAGAGGCTTCAATGCAGAGAACTAATTCACACCCAAGATTTTTAAAATGTAAAAAAAAAAATCTCCCTCCAGATAGTTGGAGCACACAAGATCCTCAACATGGGTCGGCCTTATGAGCAGAAGAGCATCCTCTAAGTGGCTTAAATCTATATTTATAAGTTCAGAATTAGGTTTTGCGTGAATATTATAAAATTATTTGAAGAATAATTAGTTTGATAATGAGTCTGCAGGTGAGAAGCAGCTGTTTTGCCCCTGGGCTAGGGGTCACTGTCTCTGCTGGGTGAAGAGTCAGCAATAATTAGAAGAACCTGCGGTGCCAAACTAAATTAAAAATTTTCAAACCGTTACTCACCGTATGATATAATTTTGTTTCATGTTCCGGGGATAGGGAGACTCAAATTAAGTCTCTATTCATTACAAAAATAGGCTAACCAATTTAAGGCTATGAACTATCTGTTTGTCGATGGTATTGAATGGTTTCTATCTACTGTAACAGATCGTTCTCCACTAAAATAAATGGGAGTTGATTATATGCCAATGGTTTATTTAACAGCACTCAATTGTACTGAGCTCCGAAAATCTAATGAGTCTCCATGGACGTGCCTGCATGCTATTTTTCTGAAAATAAAATATTGATGTAATTGGATTTCCCACCCACATTGATCCTGTAATGTGCAGATGGGGTTGGTTTAAGTAAAAATTAGGAAATGAAGAAATTGTAGTAATCATTGATTGAAGCTATTTATTTTGGGGCCCTTGGGGTATGTTCAGTTACGTTGTCCTGAAATCCACAGATAACCTTTGAATAATGTTTTCAAATGTTTTGAGAACTGTTGTAGAATTCTAGGTAAAACCAAGAAGAAAAAAAAATCTAAGCCATGTGTGGTTGCACATGCCTGGAATCCCAACATTCTAGGAGGCTGAGATAGGAGGATTCCATCCCCGACCCAGACTGGGAAATTTAGTGACTTAGCAAAACTCAATCTCAAAATTTAAAAGCACAATATTTTGAAGGGCAAAGGACATGAAATATGGCTGGTCCTGGTTTCTTTTCCCATTAGCATGGAGAGAGACAAAGAAGAAGAGAAGGAAAGTGAGAGAGAGACAGAGACAGAGACAGAAAAGATAAACATCAAACAGTAAACAGAAATTCCTTGGACTATATCCTTCAATACCAACCCAGCAGGTTGGTTTTGTCAATTAAATGATGAAAATTCTACAAAGCCAATTGTTGAAAATCTTTTAGGAGAAAAATAAAATAGGATATTAATTGAATCTTCCCCCTTTCAACCTGATATTTGTCTATTCTATAGACAGATCTATAATCACACCCCATCCTACATGCAACTAATTTCAGTGATGGGGTGAGATAAGCAAGACCAAAAGGTTGGGCTTTTAATAGAATAGGTCTACTCTGTTGAAAGTTCTTTTGGTCATGCCTAATCTGCTAATACAAGGATCTTCCTTTTTTTGTTTTGTTTTGGTTTGGTTTGGTTTGGTTTTTATAATGCCTTTCATGTTCCAGTCCATCTGGAACAATTAAAATACTCCCTTTCATCAGCCTTTACAAAGCAGCGCTCACAACAGTAAGAATGTAATGGCAACAGAAACAGCAAAATGACACCCAGGATTTGGAGGCAGACTTCTTTCACATTGATGGCCACTGATTGGGATAATTCCCAAAATATCAGGCCCTGATATCTGGTGCTCTAGGACTTATATGAGATAGGCAAGCAGGGAGTAGAGAGAGAATGGCCTGTCAATTCAGGATCGGTTTATACAATGTGCGTTATAGTGACCAGCTGCACATCACAGTGATCAGCTGTTTGTAAGAGACAGAAGCAACCGGACCTAGAACAGGAACTTTACCTGGCCAAACTGATACTGGCCTGATGGGGTGGGGGAAGGTAGGGGGGGAGTCTGCTTGAACACAATGGCTCCAATCCCTACTGATTATTCCTATCATTCCTAAAACAAGTTAAACAATTCCTGGGAGTATTGTGCTCTTAAAATCTGAATAGTGCTTGTTTATTTATTTGTTTGTTTGTTTGTTTGTTTTGTCTTAAAACACACCTTCACAAGAAGGGAGATGGTCAAATGGCACCACCCACCAATAACTTTGAAATTTATCCCTTTTTTGCCATTACAGAAAATAAACATGACTTCTTTCCCTCACCTTCAACCCCACAGAATAACCAAATCTCCATGGGAGAGCTGTACTACTGCAGCACTATGGCTGATGGCTTGTAAATCAGATCATATTCTAAACGCATGAGAGACCCCAATAATTTAAAGAACTTCATTATGAATTTTTTGATAAAGTGAATAATAGCTAGTTTTTCAATGTGTTTCAGTCAGTATCCTTTAAATAAATATAACTAAAAGGTATGTTTCCAGCCCCTCTGAGATGAAATGTAATAAAGAAATGGACTCAGAGGAACATAAGTCTTAACCTACCTCTTCATCTGACCTGCGAGGGACCAGGCAGAACTGTGAAAAGTATTATACAGACCTACGTTTGCCCATACATTAAAGGAGGGCAATGATCATTTCTATTTTTCAGAATCTCCAAGGAATTAAGTAATTTTTTTAACTTTAAAGTATTTTGTAGGGGATTGGGGAGATTGCTCTGTGGCACAAGTGCCTGCCTGGCAAGTGCAAGGTTGTGAGTTCAAACCCCGGTTCCTCCACAAAAATAAATAAATACATACATACATAAATAAATAAGAGGTATTTTGTAGACCATAATAGTCTATTAGTGCTGTGATATAGTTGATATTAATGATAGTTTGGTCATAATATGAAAGAGAATACTTTGGTCATCAAACCAACTATAGGGAGACTGACGCTGTCACCTAACCCTTAAAACACTAATCTGCATACATTTTTTTTTTGGTTTTAATAAATCTATGAAGGTCGCTCATCATTTTCCTTTCAGTTCTTACAGAACAGTTCTGTGGGAGATTCCAACTAAAACTATATTGCACCTCTGAATATGCATATAGATACCAACTTCTATCATATTATTAAATTACTGCACAGAGTCCCTTGCACATTCTGGGAAAAATTAAGAAAAGCCTAGTTTCATGTTTTAACATTTTAGTAGCTCATTTCTTCTTCTCTAGGGAATCCTAGGTACATAATCTAGAGGCAAGATGTAATGGGTAAATATTTTAGGTTTTATTTTTCCCTCTTAATCTATGGAGAAGTGTGAGCATGGTGGGCAGGTAGGCATCCAAGTGGCAGCCAAGGTGGACAAGAGGGTTCATACCAATTAGTGCACCAAGAGGCTAATATTGGCATTAACAGGCAAGCCAAATTTATTCCTCCAATTGTGCTTTTAAAAAAAAATAGGCCAACACCTTATAAAAGTCTGGATCGAGGCTACGTCAGGGCATTTTTTTGAAGGCACTTAATAGGAGAACAATGACTAGTAAATGAGGTCTAAAATTAGTTTGTTTTACCAGGCCTCCCCATGAAGTGGTAAACGTGTGTGCACAGCGGAGCTCCACCGCGCCCTCTCTACCACCCTTTAGAAACCCCCTTCACCTGAAGAGAGTCATTTAACCTAGATTTGTCTCTTTTTTCCATAATCAAAAGGGAGGATTCCTCTCCAGTTTCCAAGCCTAGAAAATGTAAAAAGACTTGTGTGCTTTAATCCAAAGTGAGCTCAGAGGTGAAATTCATTAGATGATAGATTAAAAATTATCAAAACATTGGAGGATCTTAGTATATTTATACTGGAAGGGCATTTGATAAACCATTGCTGGTGTGATTCACAGCAATCTCTGGAATTCTTGTATGGTGAGTCGATCCCTGAGGGCTTGATTATTGTAAACTTACTGACAAAAGCCATGCTTTCAACTTCCTCTATGGAGAACTCATGTACATTCAATTCTTATTCTTGGTGCAGACCCTGCCCTGGTGAGCACGTTCATGCTGGCCCCTATCATTTCCATGGTGTTTTCTACTTGTCACTGCAACCAAGAAAATCTTCTTGTAAAGATTTTGAGGTGATTAAAATGATTAGGATTGTTCATCATTTATAGAAGGAGTGATTTTTTGACACACCATGGTTTACAAATAAGTGGTAGAACTTAGCCTCAAATTCTTCCAGAAAGAGATTCCAAGCAGTGGCTATACCATTTGGTTTATTATATCTCTGAAAGAAGACTGAAAACAGGAGGATTGCTACAGGTATGATCTGTGTAGTGAGACCCTATAGACTCTGTACTAAATACATTGAAAAAAGAAACTACATGTAAATCTCTGAAATGCTGAGATCCTCTTACTTCTTTAGCCTGCCTTCCATAGCATTTAGTATAATCTGGAGCAAATAGTACACACTGAGCTAAACCTTTCTGAATTTGGCTATACCCAAGGGCCTGACAGCTAAAATTCTCCCTCTGTCTTTCTCTTTCCTGTTGATGATTTAGAGTCTCTCGGTGATGACTGGAGACTTCTTTTACAGAAAATTTGACTTCGCTGAGTGAAACAGCAACCTCCCTACCCGAGACCAAGGTAGCAGTCACCCTGACTAGTAAATATGCAGCCCCTTGGTCTTCATCTTACCTTGGGTCCCTCATTATTGCCTGTTTTATCTATTGCTGATTTGCTGCACAAGTTCTTATGTTCTGCCCCAGTCCTCAGTTTTGCCAACACTGTCCTCCCTTCATTCAAGGGGGTTTGACCCCTTTTCTTACTCCTCTTTGTTCCAACACCCTGTAGGTCTAGAAAGACCCACATAGGGGTTTGCCTGTGATCTTAGTTGTGTAAACACCTGCATGGGCAAAGCCATTGTAGTGCAAGGGATTGTAGCTCGATTCCCAGCTCCACATGCCACACAAGACAGATCCTGAAGGCAGCCTGAGCCAACCAAAAATAAATAAATACATAAATAAATAAATAAGATACATGTATAAAGGATTCCCTTTCTGACTTCAACTGTAGAACCATTAGACATTATTACAAGCATCCTAAATACATACATACCTACTGACACCTATGAGTGCCTGCAGACACCCTGCAAATGGCTACGGCATAGACTCAGCTGTGGCTGATGGAAGCTCTAAACCAGGAGGAATTTAAACACCCAGTATGGCAGGTCAGTGAGCACACGACACACACCCCAACCGCTGAGAGGCCTTTCAAGTCTAGCCTGGTACCCTACAGTATAAAAAGTAAAGAACAGAATTTAGCACAGCTTTAATTTTTAAAACCCTCCCCAAAATCCTAGGCTCCCCGTGGATTTTTAAGTACCTGTCCCACATCGGCACAGGCCTGGCTTCTCAGGACTCTGGTCTCCATTCAAACATCAAATCCTCAGAAAAGCATTTGCTGGCTGCTCGCAATAACCACGGAGGAGCGCTTCCGCAGTATCATTTCCCAGCCCATTGCCATGACTGATTTCCAGGACTGGAAACGTCCTGAAGCTTCTGCACATCTTCTGTCTGTCTCCCTAAGTAGAATGTGAGCTCCACGAGGACAAAGCATTTGTCTTTCTAACTCGTATTTTCACTACTAGAAAAGCTCTTCATATAAAAGGATATTCAATAAGCTCTTGTTTTAAAAAAACGAATAAACAGGAAAGTGAGTGAATGGATGCGTTGACTACTAGTGGGCAAATGTATGGCTACTGGTTCTCTTCCATGTGCTAGTCACATACCACAATGTCTGGAAAATTCTAATGAGAAATAAATTATATGACCCAGAATATAAGATACTGTAAAACCAAAAAAATGAGTGTGAGCAGTAGTGAGACCCACCAGCACCTTCCTTTTTGGAATGCCTTCTTATTTCACTTACCAATTCTATTGGATATAAATTAATATAAGACTCATTTTACAGATTATGAAATTTAAGCTCAAGAAACTGAGTGACTTGCCAAAGTCTTATAAACCAGCGAGCCATAGCACAAGGTTGCAAGCTGACTCTATTTAACTCTAAAGCCTTCTCCAAGCCAAGATTGCAAAAAGGATCAGTTTTATCTGAAATACTGGGAGTGTTTTCCCGAATAAGTTAACATTAGGCTGGCTTTTTCAGGGTTTATGTGAATAGGATTGGAATAGCTTATTGTAGCATTTAATAATTAATTGCGGTAGGTATATGAAGAATGGCTTTTTCTTAATGAAAAATTTCAGAATGATATTATAATGTTAATATTCTCAGAAAGTACTCTCATGTGACATAAGCCTCAATGTTAATAGGAGAAAGTGTATTCGTATTCTTTTCACAGACAGTTCTTGAAAGCCAAAGGATTTAAGGAATCTTCACTGAGGTAAATTCTATTATATGAAAAGTAGCGGCTTGGCAGTTTCTAAAAATTTAATAAATCTCTCTAGGAAAAGGCCAGGTTTTTAAAGAAAAATTCAAAAGGATTCAAAAAACCTGTTTTCTTGTATTTGTACAACAGATTTTTTTTAAAAAAAAATGTAACTGTGAGAAGCCAGAGAAAACAAGAATATTTCCTTTGCGTTTCTTGGTGAGCAGTATTGTGTTACTTTTTTTTTTTTCTTCCATTTAATGTGAGCAGCACACAGACTTCTTCATGCAGATTCACAGCTACAAAATGCCTGCTAACAGGCCTGTGAAATGTCACTGTCACTAAGGTGCAATACCTGGAAGGCATCTGGTTCTGAGAGGACCCCAGTGAGAACAGTGACAAGTACAGGGACCATGCTTTGCAGGACAGGATGTCTGTGCACCTTACGCTCTTCTGCATCTTATGTTAACTCTAACCACGCAGTCCACACTGATTCTGTGTGACATCACACAACACAGCCTTTACCATTTTTACCACCTTCAAGGGCCATTTCCATGGCATTAGGGATATTCCCATTGTTATGCACACATCACCACAATCCACCACCACCAGAACTCTTCATCTTCCCACACTGAACCTTGTCTACCAATGAAATACTAACCCATCATCTCTCTATTCCCTTGTCCCTAATAAACAGTTTTACTTTCTGTCTGGATGTGACTAGCTTGATAACTTGAGTAAGTGAAATGCAGTGTTTTTTTCTTTTCCATTTCATATTCTTGGTACACTTGAGTTCCATTTCCTTCTAAAGAAGAGTCATTCTCTGGTGTCCACAGTGAAGTAATACAGGGCCCTGGCATTTTTGAGAAGGTGATATTTTAATCTTGAATTTAATTCAGTAGTAATGGTGCTAACGAGTCTACAACATTTTGTGGAACAAATGATCAAGATTATACCATTTGATCTTTCCTTCATTTAAAAAAGCCCAGTAGGATTGACAAATCTCTGTCAAAAGCAGAAGAGTAAGAGTTGATCAAAGTTAGCTTTTTAAAATTGCTTGAAACATCAATTTTCCTCACAGAGTCAAAACTAGAAGGAACTGAAGGAATAATGTTTCTTTCTAGGAGTTTTTGTGAATTTTTACAACTTGGTTCCTGATTTTTATGTCTGTGTTCCTGTTTCCCTTGGGATGGTCAGCGGAGGAAAGCAATCAAAGAGGAAAAGAACTTGCCTGCATGTAGGGCTGCTGAAAGGTTTGCAGGGAAGGCTTGAGTGTTGCCCGCTATTCTGTAGCCAGTCTTGGAAAACCAGAGCCCCAGAAGGAAAGCATGTGAAATCTGAGCAAGAAGAAGGTGCCCAGCACCAAAGACAAGTCCTCTGGGATGAATGGACTCCACCAGCTTCTGGCCAACTCAAGGTCCTACCTGCTACTCTGATGAACACGAGCATGGGTTATATACTTGGGGCTGGAGTAGATGTCACACTAGCACCTGAGGGACAGGACCAAGTTCCGCTGTGTTCCCAGGAGATCTGCATCAAAACTCTGGTGATCTCCCAGAATTCAACAAGGGTATATGTGGATGATAAGGGGCTAGGTGAGCTAATGTAAAGGAAAATACCACGCTTGAATGTACTCAGTACATTCAGTATGCCTTGGCACATGGTATGTAGCCAGTGAAATTCTTGCCTTTGCCTGTTCAATACAGACAACCGAGTATGGCCTCTGTGGATCTCCCTGGTATATATAGTTTTCCTGAAACCTGGGGATTGATTTCTAAGAATGTGCTATTTTGCTTCTTTACTTGAATATTGGTTCCCCTGTCTTCTTCCTCTACTGTATGGACAGCACACAGTGATGGGGCAAGAACACAGGAGGGAAGTGGAGCTGAGGCATTCTACTAGCCCTCCCATCGCGCTGCTCCATTCATGCTTTGAGAGTAGATGTGTTTTGCTCACCCACAATCACCACTACTTGTGCAAAGAAAAGCTCAGGTTTTCCTCAGTTCACAGGGATGAGGACCTCCTTCCTACTCATCCCTTCCCATTTCCCACAGGCAGAGTGAGGGCTCTAGAGAATTAGGCCTACCACAGATGAAGCCCAACACAAGAGGAACTCCACAGGGAGGTAGCATTGATTTACTAGGGTTTCCATAATGATGTAGCATTCACTGATTGTCTTAAAGACTTTTCTTTGTGTGTGCTTCAGAGTTTTAAGGACTGAAAATGCAAAACCAAGTTGCCAGTAGCGCTGTGCTCCCTGAGAGGCTGGGGAGAAGCCCTCCTTGCTTCTCTCTAACTTGTGGCAGTTGCTATCGATCTTCGCCACTCGTGGCTCACAGGTGCAGCATCTCCGTCCTGTCTCTGTCCTCACATGGTTTCTCCGTCTGTCTTCACATAGCATTACCTCTGGGTTCTAGTCAAGATGCTGAAGGCTCACCCTAACATCTTCACCTTAACTTGATTAAGTCATGAAAATCCTATTGCCACACAAGGTCACACCACAGGTTATGACTTTTCCATATCCTTTTGGTATAATACATAGTTTTGCCCAAAAGACTCTAACCTCAAAATTATGCTCTTCTCAACCTTACTTTCCATTCCTTGATTCTAAATTCTAAGTCCCAAAACCCCTTCCCAAAGCTCTAATGCTATTTCTCAGTACCTTTTGGTTCGTTTTTGTTCTTGATTGAATGGAAAATGTTTGGTTTAATTATGAAACTAACTGTATTAATCTCCCACCTATCATATTACTACAAACTTGACTGAAAGTCATATTTACATACAGCAATAGCTGCAGGGAAATAGCCCAGTCCTTCCTTGCAAATAGCAGTGCACAGGCATATGAAGATTTGAAGCTCTCACCAATCTCTATAAAGTCAGGCCTTTTCTAAGGAGCCACACTTCTATTCCTTTAGCACAGAAAGAAGACTCTTAGTAAAGCTGCATGGGCCGACATTGCCAATATCCATATATGTCATTATGTAGCTGCAAGATATCCCATATTTTGTAATTTATTTAAAGGATTAACAGCTTGACCATGCTTGCAATCTACAAACATAAACTTAACATCATTAAAAACTTTCAAATGGTTACATTTGTGAGCCCAAAGAAAAAATATTTTTCCACACTCAGTCATTCTGGTTATTGATGTGCTTGTGTGTACTTCTCTCATCTGTCTTGTGATCTTCCCTTATGAAGTTTAAAATTAATCCTTTATGGGCCAGGGTTGTAGCTCAGTGGTACAGTGTTTGCCACACACGTATAAGGCCCTAGATTCAATCCACAAACACACACACACACACACACACACACACACACACACACACACACACACTTATAATGCACTGGAGAAAATTCATTAAATCTAAGTGAGTGAAGATGGATTGAGAAAAGAAAAGGAATGAAATGAAAAGAGAAAGAAATCAGCCTCATTAAATAGAAAGAAACTCAGAAAGCAGAGCTGACCAACACAAAGCAGAACTGACCAGCACACACTTTGCTGCCATCCAAATGCAGCTAATTCTCCAGCCACTGCTTCTGCTCCTGGGGCCACCAGAGGCTAAATGGATTATTTCCATCCTCTTCCAGGAGCACGTGCCAGTATTTGCTAGTACTTATGCAAAATAATTTTTCAGAACCATTTTTCAAAAGCTGAATGCCCAGTTGACTTATAAAGTCTAAAATGGATTAATAGGAAAGAAATCGACAGTCCCAAATGTACAAGTTATCAATTTTATGCATGGGATGAGTAAGCCTTATGTATTTCAACTAAGCTGGAATTACAATAGCCCCACTTCTCAAAAGAGAAATGATGACTGTTATGAAAATGAAGATGTGCTTTGTTTTACTTGCAAAACAGGAAGTGTTCTTGGCTGGATTGAAAATGATTGCAAGAAGGTTTAAAGTTACTCTCTTGTGATGTGTTTGTCTCTAGTTCTAAACCACATCTACATGACCACAGTAGGCTGAATAATGCAAAATGATCGTCATGTTCATTTGTTTATTCAACCAACGTTTAGTGAACACTGACCCTAAAGAAGACTTTGAACAAGAACTTTTAAATTAAAAACTGAAAAAAGTCTCTTCTTTCAAGGAAGTCTTAATCTATGTTCTTTACTAGACAGACATACTATCCCTGTATTAGTCAGGTTTGGAGGCTGACAACAGACATAATCTGTAGCTAGTTAGCAAATATGGAAATCTTTATGTGTAAGAATGTGTAAGACAGTTCACTGAACCTAAGGATAAGGCAAAAAACAAGGACTCAGAAGGGATTGAATTAGATCTCTTATGGGTTTTTACATATTAAGAAAAACACAGAGATTATAGGTTGTCTTCTTGAAATGAATATTCTTTTCCTATGTTTGTTTGTTTGAACATTTTTAGTATAGGGTCTCACTACACATATTGGACTAATAACGATCCTCCTATTTTCAGCCTCCCAAGTGCTGAGATTACAGGCCCGCGCCACCCACCCAGTCTCAGTTGCTATCTAAGCACACCTAAGGGGCAGGGCCAGCATGCCTTGTGGTGCTGGGGATTCTCTACCTATTTTTTAATCTTTTTCAAACCACTTGGGATTTAAATTAGCTCTCAAAACTACACCTTTCCTGAGTGTGGAAGGACTGTCTTGCATAAAAGCTCACAAGATCTTTTCACAAGTGTTGAGGTTTGTGTCATTGTTCCCCCAAAGCCTCATGCAGTCCTGGGACAGGGACTTTTAAAGTTTGAGACTACCTCATGATCCACTGAGACTGTGGGTTTTAGTTCTGCTGGGATTATGGGTATGAGCACTACACCCAGCCTTGGGGTGGATAGTCTGGATGTAACTAACATAAGAGACAGAGAAACAGATTTCCTCTCTGTTGCCAGTGTTGCCCTGATGCCCCCATGTTGCTCTTTCTGCTCTTTCCTATTGCCATGAGAGGTTGCCCTCTGCTATGTACTGCTCTGCCTTGGAGCCAGCTAAGTATGGACTGAAACCTCCAACAACTGTGAGCTAAATAAACCTTTCCTTCCTTCATTTTGGGTGTCAGGTATTTGTCCTAACAATGAGAGAATAATAACTGAGACAACGAGGAAGAGAATTTCTCAATGGACGGTAGACAAGCAGAATCGCCTTCTTCTAGCATTTTCCTTCCCAATCCTAAACTGGATTTTGCCTGTCGCCAAGGCCTCTTGATTTTCCTTCCACATATTAATGTACCTCTAAATTTGGAAAGATATTGAATAAGTGAAAAAGTCATTGTCAGCTCACTCTTGCCTCAAGTGGACCTCAGCTCTTTAGTCTGGCTGTGTCAGGTGGGTCCTGCATCACTCCTGAGGAGCTGAGCACCCAGAAGCCTTCTGTCCATCATCTTGACATCTCTTGCGGCCACCATAGGATGTGTGTTCAATGCATCATGCTCTCTTCTTTCTCCATGTTGGCACCTCTGCCTTCATTACCTATCCAAATATTCTAGTCAATCTAGGGTTCTGACTTCTACTCCCAGGCTTGATTTCCCTCTCTACATCCACTTAGAAGCTAGAATTCTTGCCTTGAGTCTGAGCTACATAACTAGTGATTAAAAGAAATATCTTTAATCAGAAAAAGTTGTATAATCTTTTTTTTTTTTTTTTTTTTTTTTTTGTCTTTTTGAGACAGGGTCTTGCTATGCAGTTCAGGCTGGCCTTGAGCTCACTTTTGTATCCCAGGCTGGTCTCGAACTCACACCAATCCTCCTGCCTCAGCCTCCCAAGTGCTGGGATTACAGGCGTGAGCCACCACGCCCGGCAAAAGTTGTATAATCTTGAATGAATTATACCTTGCTGAACCTCAGCTACTTGACTGAACAATGAACACAATAACAAATGCTTCATCAGATTATTATGAGAATTAAATGAGAGTGGATACTTTAAAACAACATAATGCTGCACATAGTAAGATGTTTAATAATGCGTGGATAAAGAAATTGTGGTACTTACACACAATGGAGTACTACTATGATTTGAAGAAGGATAAAATTGAGTCATTTGTAAGAAAACAAATGCACCTTGAGGCTATAAAGTTAAGTGAAATAAATCAGATGCACAAACTTAAATATCATGATTTCTCTTACATGAGAAACCCAAAATATAAACAACAAGATAAAAGTTATATAATAGCAAGTAGGGAGATAGATCTTTCTCAAATGGGCAGAGGATCTAGAGGTGAGGGAGGCCAAGAGAAGGCAGATTTAAAAGAAAAGATGAAGGTGGGACAGGAAAGAGACAAGAAGAAACATAAGGAATTGTAACGTTTACATACATGTACCAAATGCCTATTATGCACGAAATCAACGTGTACTGCTATGGCTTGTATCTGGATGCCCCCCAAAGCCTCACTAGGTGGAGCTTTACAGAGGCGGCTAGATCTAGGGTGTGTGAGTATGGAGTAAGGACATGTGACAACTAAATGAGCTCATCATAGTTCTGGATGTGAATAATGGAAACCCCACCTTGGGTGTGGTGGCACCAATCCATAGCCTTTTATCCTGGACAGAATATAAAGGGGCGGAAGGAGAGTATGCTGCTGCTTGCTGCCTCACCACCTTCTTCTGCCTACGCTACCATGAGCTGTTTCTCGTCAGCGATGTCCCTCTGTCATGCCACCCTGTCTTGGAGCCAGCTAACAAGGGGCTGAAAACTGTGCAAATCATGAATCAGAAAAAAAAAAAAACACCTTTCTCTTCTCCTTTAACTTTGGGTATTGAATTATACCTGCCCATGCCATGAGAGCAGCAATCAGGACAATGCTTACTAATCCACCCTGGACCCTTCAATCAAGTATGTTTCTGAATTTTACTTACTAGTGCCATATTCTTTTCTATGACTCTTCGGGTTTCAAACCCCATCTTGCATCAACCACCAAGTCTTGACTGCTGCCATGATTCAGGCCTCATTCACCCTACACGGATCAGTCCCAGCAGCCCACACTCAGACTCCCCTCATCTGGCCATGGCCCACCTTCTTGGCCCGCCTCCCTTTGGTCCAACTCAGCCACTTCAAAACAAGCTCCCTTCGGTGACTGCAGCTCACTGAGCTTGGGCACAAACTTACTTCAGCCTTCTTCTTCCTTGCAGCTTGACAGGCATGACCAAGGGACTTGGCCCTTCTGATTTATTCGTGCTCATTAAGACTGCTGTGAAAACAGCGAGTCTGCTTCGAGAGAACCAACTCTCCTGGGACCACTCAATATTCACAAGATTGCCAAGTAAGTTCTGGCTTTTTTTTTTCTTTTGCAACAATTATTTGGATAAATCTTTAGTTACCTAAATCCCAGGAAGGCTTTTTTCCCCTCCTCAGCAAATAGTTTAGCTCAACATATTGATCACGATCTACATGCCAAGCGTTGAGTAAGCGCTGAGTGTAAAGAAACACATGACACAACTGCCTCCTCCCAAGAAATAATACTGAGACCAAAGAACTGCACGCAGAAGTACCATTGCTTCTCACCTTCCATTTTAAATGATAGCCAATGGGGACACAGGTAGGTTGGAAATGAATTCTAAATCATGGGTAACAAAGTCAACACTTGGGTTGATGACTAGAATATTCATTGCCAATTATATTGGCAGAGAAATGCATCACCCTGCAGGTAGAACCCAATGAATCTTTGCATCTAGCATGCAGATCAAGAAGTAGAACATTAGCAGAGCTCAAGCAGCCCTCTCTCACGACCATCACTCTCCACCCCTGGGAGCCATTAGCCTGATGTTGAATTGAATGGATGTGTACAGTATACAGTCTTGTCTGGTTGGTTTCTGTCTTCTACAGTGTAGCTATGAGGTTCATCCATGGGGCTACCAGCAGTCTCAGTTAACTCATTCTCTTTTCTGAGCAATACTTCTTTGTAAGATTATTTAGCACTTCATTTGTCCATTTTCCCTAGATGTGCATTCCGTATCCACTCTGTTGTTATGAAGACACTAGCATAAGTCTTTCTTTTGACATATGAAAGCTTTTCTATTGCATTTATTCCTAGGAACAGAATTGCTAAGTCATAGTGTATGTGTATATTCAGCTTTAAGAGCTATTTCCAAGAGGCTCTTCTCCACGTGTTTTTCAAAGAAATGACTACTTTTGTAGAGAAATAGTAGTTCTCGCCTGGAAGACTGACCCTTTGGAATCCGACAGTCAGGCTTTTGGACCTACACACAGGGTTTTGAGTTCAATTCCTCTTTTTGTGTGTGCCCTCATGCTCATGGAAACTGTCCTTTTACTATTGCAGCGCAAATGCAAAATGTCATCGTTAAAACAACAGCTTAAGCACCCACCAGGAAGCCTAGAAAAAGACTCCATAGAGCCAAATATAGTTTAACCCCAGATTCAGGTGCACACTTGTGTCAAGAAAGTAAGAGATGATCAGAGATAAGACACGGGAGGGGTAGGGTGAGGGTTGAGGAAGAAAATGAGGACATAGAATTCAGAAACAGGACTCCAACTGAAGACAGCCTAGACAGATACTGAAAGGAGTGGGGAGTGATCTGGTAAGAGAGAACTGCAGGGCAACCAATGGGAATCCAGTCTGGGTAAATTTCTGAGTTCAGGAAAATTGTCCACAACAGCTACCTCACCTCTATCTTCCACTGTATGGTTGTGTTGGGGGAGCATCAGAAAAGAAATGAACAACACCTATAATCCCAGCACTTGGGAGGCTGAGGCAGGAGGATCGGTGCGAGTTCAAGACCAGCCTGGGCTACAAAAGTGAGCTCAAGGCCAGCCAGAACTGCATATCCAGGCCCTGTCTCAAAAAGACAAAAAAAAGAAAAAAAAAAAGAAAGAAAGAAAGAAAGAAATGAACAAAGCAGAAATCACTTTTTAATTTCTAGGCTCATCACTTCTTCAGGACGCATATGCAAGGGCCAGTGAGGCAGCTCAGTTGACTAAGCTCCTGCTTAGGCAAGCACAGGACTAG
The DNA here is from genome assembly GCA_004027025.1 of Myocastor coypus. Classification (NCBI taxonomy): domain Eukaryota; kingdom Metazoa; phylum Chordata; class Mammalia; order Rodentia; family Myocastoridae; genus Myocastor; species Myocastor coypus. Next base: position 8,601 of record PVJA010020429.1, on the reverse strand, counting down.
GGTTGATCTCCAGCAATATACGCTGTGCTGGCCCCACTCCTGGCTGCGCTGGGCCACAGAGACAAGGCACGGTGGTGCACACCCGCAATCCCAGCTCTGTGGAGGCTGAAAACAAGAGGATCACTAGGACTCTGAGCTGCATCATGAGACCCTGACCGAAATACATTTTTAAAAAGATGATTATGCAAAAGCAAGGTCCTGTGAAAAAAATGTCAGAATCTTACTCCAAGCTGTGAAACACCCACGTGGACTGGTGCAACCCACGTGAAAAGCAACACACCCGTAGGGAACGACCCATAAGTTACTGACACTTCTTAACACAGGAGCGCACTTATCATTCAAAACTGACAAAAGAATATCAAATGTATTAACCTATCTAAAATACTTTTTTAACAATGGTAAATAGCAAAGATAATAAACAGTAGCAGATTCTATCCATTGGTTTGAATCATTTATTTATGACTACGTGAAATTAAATTTCTATGCAAATGTGTTTAAATTGAAATCTTGGGACATAAAATTATACAGATTTTGGAATTACAATGAAATAAACATGCACGTGAAAGTGGACAAAAAATTTAAAGTAATGGAATAATATCTCCTTTGCCCATGAGACACTAATACTGTTCTGAATGTTTTATATAAATTAACGCATCTCTACAAAAACCTGATGAGGCAGTTAGCATTAATTCCATTTTTACAGATTAGGGTATTAAGCCACAAGCAGCTAAAATAAAATGTCTTAGTTGGTGAGTGACAAAGCTAAATATTTTAACCTCCATATGCTTAAAACTTAAAACATTATTATGAAAAGATAAATCATATTAAGGAATGAGGTTATTGAGTTTCTCCATCTTTGGATGCTTTTTAATATCTTTACAACTAGGTCCGGTGTGACAAGTATCTGTGGAGCAGCCGTATGTCTCCTGTATAGAGCTGAATTCTTTCACAAGCATCATTTCATTAAATGTTCCCAAGAATCTAATGTCACTGAAATTATTACACTTATTTTAGAGACAAAGACTAAAAGGTTGCCCAATTAATCATAAAACTTCAACCACAAACACAAGAAGCACATTTCCTAAGTTTCCACAAAGCCACCGGTGTGGACGAAGAGAAATAATGGAGACTGCCTGCCTTCTGCACCAGTAGGGCAGAACTGCAGGAAAATTTCATAGCACAAAAGCAAGGAGCATAAGCAAATCACCTGAGTGAAAGGACCACGAATAACTTATGTCAGTAAGCTTTCCGCTACTGTATCAAACACCTCAAATAAACTACCTTACAAGGCAAAAAGGTTTCTTTGGAATCACAGTTTTAGTGGTTTTGTCTCTGACAAAAGACCACCACTCTGGCCTTGTAGCCACAGAGTTCATGGTAGTGGGAGCATTTGCTGGAGAAAAACTCATTCACCTCCTGGCAGGAAAGTGAAAGAGGGAAAAGGAAAGAGAAAGAGACCGTCACACACAGTTCTCCCTTGAGCATCCATCTGCAATATTCTCCCACTAGGCCCTCCCTCCCAAAGATTTCCACCTTCCTGTAGCACCATACGGAGGGCCAAGCCTTCAACACATGAACCCTTGAGAGACACATCCGAGCCAATATATAGCACAGTTCGTGAGTCAACACACTCCTTGATTATGGAAATCATTGTAGAAAGATTATAAAGATTCTTTTAAAATGTAAATTTAAAAACATGTGGTATGGAAACCAAGCAGAGACAGAGACAGAGAGATAGAGAAAGAGGGAGAGGGAGAGAGAGAGAGAGAGAGAGAGAGAGAGAGAGAGAGAGAGAGAGAAAGAGAGAGAGACAGCAGAGACAGAGAGATTACTGCAAATTACTACAACAAGATTTCTTTTTGTGGGCAAGGAGCTTGGTGGACTAAGCCACTGTTTAGGCAAGCACAGGGACCAGGGTTCAATATTACCTACCACGAACTAGCTGAATTTCAAGGATGAGCAAATATTTCATTGGAACTCAGGGTAAGGGTTACCTTTCCTTTGGTTTCCTTGGAACCAATCATCTCAGACTAGAAGTGTCAATGATATAAGTTGACAGTGAAGCTCAGCAGACCACCTACCACCTGCCCCTGCCCCTGGGCATGTTGAGTGGGCCCCTGAATCTGGGTGTGGTGGCACACAAGTATACTAGGAGTCCGAAATTTGTAGTGGATCCTGTACCAAATACATTTAAAAATTAAAAGAAGATTTCCCCCCCATGTCTAAAGTTACTCATTAATTACACATTAGATCTGTATCACATGCCTCTTTCAGAGTCAGAATTATACCAGATGAGGATGTACTGTATGCATGTGGATGCTAAATTAGATAAAGTTACAAAATACAAAGAGCACGTCCTTTCACATAGATTGACAAGATTACCCAACTCCTCTCATTTCCATATAATAGCATGAGAGGTCTGCTGAGCTTCATCGTCAACTTATGTCATTGGCACTTGTAGTCTAAGATGATTGGTTCCAAGGAAACCAAAGCAAAGGTAACCCTTACGCCGAATTTCAGTGAAATATTTACTCAGCCTTGAAATTCAGCCAGTTCACAGGTCGTGCCTGAATACAGGCTCACGTCTTCCCCTGAAGTCATTATATCCTCAACACACAGTGCAGCCCCAGACACAGAGAAGGTGTCTACCATTCCATAAACTACCATTGGATGACAACAAGACAGAAATGTCAATAAATGGTGACTACAATTAAGCAAGTAGTCCATTAAATTATACCATACACATGCAGTGCCAAAGTGAATAGCACAGATGCTTCACACACGCTGGACCTAGCAAGAAAGGGGGTAAAGAAGGAGCAAGGTGGAATGAGAGGGTGCAAGGGCCTGGGGGGGGGGCAGAGGAGCAGCGTCTATTCCTATGCTGTTCTGAACAAGTTCTGGGTGTTTAACAAGTGTCCTCACTTCTCTGAAGCGCTCAATCTGCACCAGGGAAGCACAGGACAGATTGCAGAAGACTTGCGAGAGTCAAAAAAGAGAGTCTAAACCTGACTCTTGTTTTACAACAAGAAAACTGAATCTGTGTGAATTAACATCTCCTACTATGACCAAGGCTACTCTCGACCTGGAGGGGTCAAGCCTAGGAACAATTTCTGTGGCGCACAGTGGTCATTTTACCACATCCCAGGGACAGGAGTTGAAGAGCAGCACATATGGGGGAAAAAATGTAGAACTCAGCAAAATCAATGCCACAGGCATACTAGATGGCAGAAGAAAAAAGGCAGTCGATCTGGTTACCTAGTGCAGACAAAGCCCCAAAGAAAGACTGAATGTAAAATAGCACAGACAGACCTGGAATACATAAATCAGAACAACTGGGTATAATAATTCAGCTATCAACAGCTAGCCCAATGAAAAGATATTTCCTCAGGAGAAAGGGGAATAGAAAGAAATCTTTGTTATACATTGTACTCAAATCTGGTGAAAACATCAAAATAATCTCATTAAAGAGCAGAACACTCAAGACAGACAAAAGGAGTCCATGTAGTCTCAGAAATCAGTTTGAGGAATTTCACTTAATCCTTTCCTCCAGTCGGACTTAAAAAAAAAATGCCTGTAAACTATTACTTACATCATTTTATTTAGAGTAAGGGCTTGTCCCCACAAACAGCTATTTAAGTAGATGTTCGTTCCACGACCTGAAAGGATCCACTAGTATAGAACCAAACAATCCTTGCTGAAAACCTCCAGAGGTGACCTATCTTCACATTCTTAATAAGCAAGAGGAGATAGCCACAAGGTCACTTTTAACCTCAAAGAAATATTTACATAAACCAACAGCATCCAGAATATGCAATTAAAAAAGGAATAGTTAATGAGCCTGCAAAATCATATGCACCCTTTTCCAGAGCAAATTGTACTGAATGATGAGTGATGGAGTTTTCTACGGTTGAATCTCTTTTTTAATTGAGTAAATAAGCTAAGGTAAGAATTAAAGCATAAATTAAAGCATAAAAATACAGACTATTTAGGAGAATAGAGGTATTTTAGTACAAACAGTAGGAAGATTCATTAGATTGGTTTTGAATGTGTTCTTATCTCCTCTGCATTTAACTGTGTGTGTGTGTGTGTGTGTGTGTGTGTGTGTGTGTGTGTGTGTGTGTGTGTACAAGTGTCTACACAAGCACATAACACAGATAGTAATGATGCTCTTGGTGTCACCTATATTTTGTCTGTATTCCTATATTCTCCATATTCATTGATTACTACTCCCACAACCCCAAACACACACACAGACACACAGACACACAGACACACACACACACACACACACACACACAGACACACACACACATATATATATATATATTATATATATATATAGTTAATTCAGGTTGGGAATTTGTCATCCACTAATGTGACAGGTTTCACTAGTGACTCTAATTCTTCATCCTTGCTCTCCTGATTTCGGCTCATCATTGTGTCCTACAGAAATGATGGTGTCGCTTTTAGACACACATGCTCCAGGTGCAACTCAAATCCCTTTATTTGTTTCAAAGAGGCAACACTGCAATTAAACCTGGATAGTGAGGATTTAGCTTAGAACAAACTGTGTTATCTGATGCTCAGCTGCTAGGGTGACCTGATTCACGTGCCACCAGAGTGGGCTCTGTGTGCCTACTGTAGCACAGATTAGTCACTGTTGCTCTATACAGTACATGTAGTAGTGTCAGATCCAAGGTTGGGGCTCAAGGTACTGTGCAAATCTCTGCCTGCTCTCTCCCAGTTCTGCCACATTCCATACAAGGAACCCTCCCAGCCTAATTCAGGGGTCCAGTGAGAGAAAGAGGACCACACAGAATAAGCAGACGTGGCAAGTTCCATCCATATCCCATTCAATCAGCAGATCTCTCCAGCCAAAATCAGCTGACCTGCAGCTGACCCACCTATTCCTGGGCTAAATAAAGTAATAATACAGTGAAAACTGTATTATGTTATATAGTCTAATATCCATTATAATATTGTAATAATTGCTTTTCTAAGCATCTGAGTTTGGGGATGGTTTATCACACAGAAATAGCCAATAGGAGCGCCAACCCAATAGCTCAGTGGACTAAAGCACCTGCTTAGGCAGAACGAAGTGGCTAGGGGTTTGATACCAGGTGTGTTCTACTGGCCCCACCCCTGAGGCACACTAAGATGATGACTGAGGTGGAGTGTGGTGGGGCATGCCTGTAATCTCAGCTCTTGGAAGGCTGAAAACAGTAGAATCACTGTAAGTCCAACCTACATAGTGAGACTCTCTAGACCCTGTCCTAAATACACTTTTTAAAAAGTCAATAGATGCACACTAGATTTGCTCAGGCATTTAACAAACAGGTGCTCTCACCCTAACACATCCTTGATGGTGGTGGAGACAACTGCATGCAGTGCTCGACCTCTGCCAACTGTACACAATAAAAAATATTAGCTGTGCCTTCTCAAGGTACTGCAAGGATGAAATATTCATGTCTTACCTAGACAACCCTTGGGTAATGCTATTATCCATTCGAAAAAGACAGAGAGAGAAGGAGGGAGGGATATAGAGAAAAGAAAGGGAGGGAGAAAAATAGGAGGAAAGGAAGTGGGGAAACAGGACGCCTACTACTTCACTTGGGTGGATAACAGGTGTTTTCCATAACAGAGACAGCATCTCCTCTCAGAGAATTCCTTTCCATGAGAAAATACAGGCCAGAACTATACCTACATGTCCCAAAGAGATAATGCTCTCTAGAACTTAGAACAATGACTTCCACCAAATGAAGCCCAGAGTGAGTTCTTTCCTTCAGGCAGCAGCTGAGAAGCCTCCTTTAGATTTCCTCTTCCAGAATGTGAGTGACACCCTCACACTGGTATCTAGTCCAGTGACTTACTCAAGCTGCAGGGCCTGTTGTCCTGGTGTGACAGACACAGTACAGATATAACGTACTTTAGAGTACAGAGGAGAAGCTGGGCTGATGGTTAATAAATAGTAAAGGCCCTGAACTCCACCCAGCTTTACTGCCCAAATTGCTGATGGCATGCATATCAAGTAGGAGGGCACCACTAGCACAAACTTAACTCCAGCTGGCACCTGAGCATCTAACTAACCAGAGAAGTTGCCATCAGGAGCAGCCCCGTGGACCCCAGCTGATAAATCCAAGCACAGAAAGAGGTAAAGTCTTTACCAATGAGAAACTGACACCAGCACATCAAGATGGAAGCAGCGATGAGGAATTTAGGGGTGAGACTCCCAGGAAGTATTTCCCCAGTGTGAAACACGTACATGCAGACACATACTTCAAGCCACTGAGGCAATCCCTGCCCACCGCTGAACTTCCTGCTGCCTCTGGTATTCGACTGTCAGATACAATTCTTCTCTTCCTTCAATGTACAAGGACACCATTATTACGCTACCCAGCTAGCAACCTAGGAACAGATATTTTGGAAAGCCAGAGGGCTCCATCTTCTTCAGTTAGGCACTCATCCACATGCAAACAGAGCTGCAGTATCAGATCTATTTCATTTGTCAGTGTTTTATCCCTGAGTCCTATTAAGTATTCCCTATGCAACAATTCAGCAATTAAAAGAACTTGCTTGGCACTCTGAGCTCCCAGATTTCCAGATAGCAAAACATAACCCATAAGTCTAAAAAGCATACCTCATCTGGATTTATGGAGGTAGTAAGGGGAGGCCACCTCCTTTACGTGGTAATGCCACTGGATCTTTTGGATTTATGAAGCTCACTCCTTTCAGTTAACTAGCTCATCTTTCACAGGTACATGTCCTTATCCTCCCAGAAGAGCAGATAGTATAATCTTCCACAAGTACTGTAAATGTAATCATACTGCTTCTATCAAACAACTTAATTGTGGAAGTGTGGCTATCTATTTGGGAGAAAGGTCTATTTGGAGTGATAGGAAGGCTGGGCAGAGGAGGATGCTTCTGGCTGTGATCTCTGGGTTTTCAGAGATGCCAGGGGAGTGGAGGGGGGCTGCATCTAGGAGGGAAAGGATCAGAAAGATATAGAGTTAAACAGGAAATGCACCGCTCTGGGGGAACCATTCCACTCACAGTGCATTCACGGTGCCTCTTAGGGCCAAGTCTTGCACTAAATCATGAGTACTGGAAATAGACACAGACATATCCAGCCTTCTAGAGGCTGCCTGAGGAACCCAGAGTCCTTGCAGCCACCACCAGCCACAAGCTGCTGCCTCCGTTTAACCTACTTTTATCATATAAATATTGTCATTTTCTTTCGGTGCCTTGATTTGACAAGGGCTGATGAGACTGAGTGAATGGGGTATTCTGGCTTCAGAGCTCTGTTGTATTCCTGAGCTTCCCATTCTGGAAAACTCCCATGAGCTATTCCACCCTAGAATTCAGCTTAAATGCCACTTCCAAAAGACCCGTTCAAATTAGTTCAAACCCCTTTGCTATATTGTGCAACTCCATTGAAAGTGCCCATCAGGATTCCAAGGCCTGCATGCATTCATCCATGCTGCCTGCGTTGGTGGGGGGACTCATTCCACAAAAGCACATGGTTCAGGCAGTGGGTGGGTTTAAATCCTCCAGGCTGCTGTCTACAGTCTGCGTGATCTTTGGCCTTCACTTAACATTCACTTCCTTCAGTTTCCCTAGGGAAGGACTAAAATTGATAGTCACATGTACACTTCAGGGTTGCTATAAGGCTTAAATGAGTTGGTGTTTAGAAAGTACCATGCTTTGTTGAAGTTAAGCACTAGATAAATCAACAATTGCAGTTTTGATGATGGTTTCTTTCTACAGCACAGTAGAAGGTTCTATCCCATGCCATTCTTCTGGTAGGCTGTACTCGTATCTCTAGTATTGTAATCTACAATGTCTAAGACAAAATCTGACACATAATCACAAAAGAGAGGTTCAAAATACTGGTGGGGGGCTGGGAGATAGCTCAGGGTCATCTGCCTGGCAAGCACAGGGTCCAGAGTTCAATTTCTGGTACTGCAAAAAAAAAAAAAAAAAAAAATACTGATTGAGTAAATTTATGAATGTAACTAACATATTTTGTTTTCAGTTCTATCAAATTTCTCTCTGTGCTAGTTTCCATGATTAAGATTTTCTGTCTTTTTACCTTAAACTGAAGCACTCTTTATTCTATAGATTTTGAAGACAGAAAGATTAAACATAAATTTCTGTATTCTTAAGAGAAATATTACCATTTAGGGAAGTTCCATGAATACCTTTTCCAAAACTTTTTCTCCCTACTCCCCAATCTAATTGCCTATAAAGGAATAACAGCTTGAGTAGCCAAACATCATGACCCATGATGTTTGGGAAATTCCAAATTTCAGTCATACATTGGTTTTCCAGATGTGGACAAATCTTGTTTGTTTTTGTTTTTTGTTTTTTGTTTTTTTTGTTTTGTTTTGTTTTGTTTTATTTTATTTTATTTTTTTTTTTTTTTTTTTTTTTTTTTTTTTTTTTTTTTTTTTTTTTTTTTTTTTTTTTTTTTTTTTTTTTTTTTTTTTTTTTTTTTTTTTTTTTTTTTTTTTTTTTTTTTTTTTTTTTTTTTTTTTTTTTTTTTTTTTTTTTTTTTTTTTTTTTTTTTTTTTTTTTTTTTTTTTTTTTTTTTTTTTTTTTTTT
>PVJA010020428.1:0-36831 GCA_004027025.1 Myocastor coypus | reverse complement strand
GCCACCCAAGCTTCCCAAGCAGGGGCTTTAGACCACTGAGCCATCCCGCTGGGCCCCAGTCTTGGTACTTTCTTAGGAGGCTTTCTTGGGTGCTTTTTTTTTTTTTAATTTTATTTATTTATTTTCTTATTTCAGAACCCTTGTTTGTTTATTCACTCATTTTCATGGCCAGCTCAGCCCACCCCAAGGGCAGAGCTGGCGCAGCATGTGGTGCCGGGGATCGAACCGCGGTCCCTGAAGCAGCCCAAACTTTCCCAAGCAGGCGCTTTAGACCACTGAGCCATCCCGCCAGGCCCCTTGGGTGCTTTTGAAGAGAAGGAAAGCTCAGATCAAATGCAAATATCAAATGAAACCTGGGGTTCTGTGCCCCAGGAGCCAGCATTGAGCTTGTTCCTGCCTTGTAGGCAATGCTTATGTAGAGACCAAGAGGAACAGACAGGCAAACCTGTCAACATCCTGGGCTCTTCTAGCCTCTGCGCGGTTGTCCTGGCCCGAGGATCTATTGTGCTGTCACTGAGCTCTGTGGGTCTTATTAACCTGGTTGAGTAGGTGTTATAGGAAGGAACACTGAGCTCAGGGACAGGCAGCAGGCCACGCCGACTTTGGGCTCCTGTCCCAGAGGGCCATGCAGCATGTACCTGACCAGAGCCTGGACTGAGACTGTGTGTGTGTGTGTGTGGCCGGGAGCTTTGTAGCTCCAGTAGGCAGAACTGCATGGAGTTGAAAGGGCCATAGCAAACAGTGAATGTTCAATTCTTTGATCAACCTTATATACTTATGTCTGGTAAGCTGAGCAACTACTCTGAAGAAAACAGTATGTCAAGCCGGTCGCAGTGGTGCACGCCTGTAATCCCAGAACTTGGGAGGCTGAGGCAGGAGGATTAGTGCAAGTTCGAGACCAGCCTGGGCTACAAAAGTGAGCTCAAGGCCAGCCTGAGCTGCATAGTGAGACCCTGTCTCAAAAAGACAAAAAGACAAAAAAAAAAAAAGAAAAGAAAATAGTATGTCATATAACACCATTTGTGGTGGGGGGCAGTATCAGGGATTGAACTCAGGACCTTGCACTTGGCCAGGCAAGCATTTATTCCACCAAGCTATCTCCCTGGCCCCTTAACAACCATTGCTAATTTTCTATCATCATGTTTTGAAATTCTGTATTGTTTTCATTGTTGCTTGTTGAGTTGGTTTTGCTTTTGCTTTTTTTCTCTTTAAAATATTTACTTGTCCAAAAGGGCCATGGCATTTTTTTGGTGGCAAAGAGCAAGGTTCTAGGCAGAGGTCAGGAGGCCAGTGTGCGGCACTGTGCTGCATGCCCACAGCTTCCCAGGGGCTCCCTGAACAAAAAGCCCTTGCTGGGCTTTCAACCATGCACACGCCAGTCCTGACCTACCTGCTGGATTTCTTTCTTACTAAGTACTTTTTACATTTATGTATGTATGTATTGTATTGTATTGTATTTTAGGGAAGGGTCTGCAGGGTGTTTAGGGTCTCACTACTAGATTGTATTCGTAGTGATCTGCCTGTTTACAGCCTCTCAGAGCTGAGATTACAGGTGGGCGCCACCATGCCCAGTCTCACTTGCCATCGCAGCATGCCCCGGGGGCAGGGCTGGCACTGCAGGATCGACCCCTGCTCCTGCTTGCAGGAGCTTTAATCCACTGAGTTATTTGGTTGGTCCCTTGCTAAGTACTAACAATAAGAATAACATTTACAAGCTACATGTGGTGGTACAGGTCTGTAATCCCAGCACTTGGGAGGCTGAGGCAGGAGGATTGGTGTGAGTTCGAGACCAGCTTGGACTACCAAAGTGAGCTCAGGGCCAGCCTGAACTGCATAGCGAGACCCTGTCTCAAAAAGACAAAAAAAAAAAAAAAAAAAAAAAAAAAAAAAAAAAAAAAAAAAAAAGAGGAACGTTTACAGGGCTGGGGAGATAGCTTGGCAGTCTAAGTGCCTGCCTGGCAGACACAAGGATCTGGGTTTGGCACCTCAGTACCACATGCTATGCCAGCCCTGACACCCCAGGCACACCATGCTGGTCACCAGAACCAGGTGGCAGAGGCCTATAATTGCAGTGCTGGGGAGGCTAACACAGAAGGGTCACTAAGAGTCCAAGCTTCGTAGTGAGACCCTGTACCAAGTAAATAAAGATGAAAAAGAATAACATTTGCATTTGTCTTATGATTTACAAAATGCTTTCACATTCCTTCTTTTTTTGCAATGTCTCAGCAACTTGTTTTGGTGGGGGTAGGGGAGAGGTGGCATCTTGCTATGTATTCCAGGCTGGTCTTCAACCTACTATGTAGCCCACACTGACCTCAAACTCACTTATGTCATCCTCCTGCCTCAGCCTCCCAAATGCTGGGATTATAGACATGCACCACCAAACCTGACTTAGCAACTTTTTTTTTTTTTCATTGTGCTCCATAAATCAAACCCAAGGCCTGAAGCTTGACCTTCAGGGCCAGGGAGATAGCTCTGTGACACAAGTGCCTGCCTGGCAAGTGCAAGGTCATGAGTTTGAACCCCAGTCCCACCAAAAAAAAAAAAGGTTGACCCACAGGCGCTGTGCCTCTGAACTAAACCCTGTCCCTCAGCGACTACTTTTAGAGCTGATGACATAAGCCCCAGGCGCCCAAAGCCATTACACCCTAGCTGTGGTGGATTGGGTTTCCATGTAGAATATTTACTGCCTGTCACTAGGGCTAGGCTATGCTTCCTGCTCTGTCATCCTTAGGCTTTGGTGGGGACGTGCTTCTTGTCCAGGGAACTGTGGGCAGAAGGAGCATGTGTCACCTTTATAGCAGGTTATGGTTTTCCATGTCTCGTTGGTCTCAGTTGCAAGAGAGAAGCAGATCCAAGCAGACCTCAGGTGGTGGCTGGACTCCAGTGGCTGGGGGGCAGGTCACAGCTGTTCTCTTGGGCTGTCACACCAGTGAGAAATGTGCCATTGGCACAGAAGGCCAGTGGCTGGTCAGCACAGCTGCCTGGACGACCACGACCTAAGCCAGCTGCACAGAGTTGGAGGGGCGGAGTCCCCTGCTGAGGGTGCGCTTTCCCCACTCTCGTCCCATCTGTTCCAGATAAGTCAGCCGATTTGTCCTCACCTCCAGGGCTTCTCCTCCTGCTCCCCCTCTCTGGAATTTCTTGGAAACCCTACACATCTTCCAAAGCCAGGCTTGGAATCCACATCCTTTGCGATCTTCCTCAGATCCACGTTAATGCCAAGCATTAACATTGCTCACTGCACACTAGCTATGGTTCTGACACTTGTATTCGTGCAGTTAGTCTTCACCCCATGAGAAAAGCCCCAGGACCTCACCAGGGACAGTGCAGAGGTGAAATAATATGTCCACGGGCACACAGCTGTGGTCAGCAGCACCAAGCCTCCAGCCTTCACTCTTCCAGTGATTCTGGTTATATTTCTACACGCATCTTCTCTCCTCACAAACAAAGCTGCTTCTTCAGCTGACTGATCAGTTTTTTGATCTGTGCTTTAAGTATAAATTCTGTGATTGACAGATAGTACAATCTGAAGCCCAGTACAATCTCATTTTCCTTTTCTGCTTCCTGCAAATTTCCCAGGAAATGCTGACTGACTGACTGACTGACTGACTGACTGACTGGCTGGCTGAACTCTCTGAGCCTTGGTTTGTCCACTTGGAAAGTGGGAGTGATAGTACACCTCTATATTGTTGCTGTGGATTTGGAATAAGCCTGGCACAGGGCATGACATGTGGGTAAGAAGTCAATGCAAGCCATTGTTTTTATCATTATTATCATCATCAGTCAAAGGAAAGATAAATATTACACAGATAGATGTTCTGCTCACTGCGGGGACAAGGGAAGCTAGTTTCACAGCAGAAGGAACTCACGTGAACCTTGAAGAATGATCGGACAGGACATACAAAGGAGGTTGATCATTAGGTGAGAAGAAGGGAAGACATTTAGCTAAAGGGACCGCCAGGCGGGCGGTGCAGAGCTGGCCGAAGTCTTAATGTCTTACTCTAGGGCATGGGAGATAGTTCAGCAGCATAAATGCACCTGCTGGCAAGCGCAAGGTCTGAATTTCATCCCCAGTACCAAAATCAGAACATCCTACTAGGCCGGCCAGATAGATCAGCGGACTAAAGCACCTGCTTAGGCAAGAGCTGCAACCTGGGTTTGATCCCCAACAGGTTGTGCCCACCCTGACTTTGAGGGCGAGCTGAGATGGTGAATGATACTGGGTGTGGTGGCGCAGCCTGTAATCCTAGTGCTTGGGAGGCTGAAAACAGGAGGATCACTACGAATCTGATCTGTGTAGTAAGACCTTATACTAAAACACATTAAAAAAAAACCCTTACTCTCCTATCCCAGGCTTTAAGATTAGAGCCAAAGAAAGAATCCCATGTGGAGCCGGGCGTGGTGGCGCACGCCTGTAATCCCAGCACTCAGGAGGTTGAGACAGGAGAATCGGTGAGGGTTTGAGACCAGCCTGGGCTACAAGAGTGAGCTCAAGGCTAGCCTGAACTGCATAGCAAGACCCTGTCTCAAAAAGACCGAAAAAAAAAAAAAAAAAAAGAATCCCATGTGGAAACACTGTTTTTTTTTGTTGTTGTTGTTTTTTTTGTTTTTTTGCAGGACCAGGGATTGAACTCAGGCCCTTGCACTTGCCGGGCAAGCACTTATTCTACTGAGCTATTTCCCCAGCCCCTGAAACACTGTTGTGTAAAGCTGTCACTACAGTATTTTTTTAAATAAAAGTGAGACTATGGAAACAATCATGTTCAACAGTAGGGGAGTAGTTTACTAAATGGTCTCCTGCCCTTCTGGTATATTATTATCTAATTACAAGTATGAGAAGCCTGTAATAAGAGAAATGTGTAGGAACGATGCTAGGTGAAAAGCATGAGATAAAATGATCATCGCTGCACTTGGAGATACACAAAAACAAATGAATTACCCAATAGAAAATAACATACAGGAAGTCGAGGAGGAAATATACTAAAATATATGGCTTTGGAACAATGGGCTTGAGAAATTGAAGATTTCTTTCTTCTACTGATAACTGTATGACTATAGCTAACCATTATTGAATGTTCACTGTGTATTAGGAACTACTATTTTGCATATGCCACCACAAGCTGTGGAACCCCGCGAGAGAGGTCGTTTATTATCTTCTTATAAATAGGGAACTAATACCCGACCATTCACATGATGAGCATCTTTTACTTTTACAATAGGAAAATATATTTACTAGATTTATATAGTTTTTTTGAGACAGGGTCTCACTATGCAGTTGAGGCTGGCCTTGAGCTCACTTTTGTAGCCCAGGTTGGTCTCAGACTTGCACTGATCCTCCTGCATCAGCCTCCCAAGTGCTTCTTATTTATTTTATTATTAATATTATTTGGCAAAACTGGGGTTTGAACTCACGACCTCGCACTTGCCAGCAGGCATTTGTGCCACAGAGCTATCTTCCTGGCCCGGTGGCCTCTCATTTAATTTATGTTAGTATTAAATAAAAAAGCATGTGACTCTTTTGGTTTGAAGGATTACATCTAGGGCCATGCACATGCTGACTAAGTGTTTTATTACACTTTTTATTTTGAGATAAGTCTTACTATGTTGCCCAAGTTGGCCTTCAATGTGAGATCCTCTGCCCTGTAGCTGGAATGACAGGAATGTATACTGTGTATAGCTCCTCACATTTATTTTATTTTATTTATTTATTTATTTTGGCAGAACCGGGGTTCAAACTCATGACCTTGCACTCGCCAGGCAGGCACTTGTGCCATGGAGCTATCTCCCCAGCCCGCTCCTCACATTTATTTAAAAAAAAAAAAAAGGAGGAGGAAAGAATAAGAAATTCTTCTTTTGGTGATTTTCCTGGCGAGGTAGCTATTTCTAGCAGGTTTGTTTGTTGAGACAGGGTCTCACTAGGTAGTTCAGGCTGGCCTTGAACTCACTGTATAGCCCAAGCTGGCCTGGAACTCTCTGTGATCCTCCTGCTTTAGCCTCCTGACTGCCAGAATTAGAAGTGTGTTCTACCACAGCCCACTGATTATTTCTTGGCAAGCATCAAAATATGTACTAAGATCCCATAGGCTCTTCTGCTCTGTGGAGAGATGAAACATGAGCATCAGTTCTGGAGCACTGAGGAAGGAGCCGGTGTGGTGCTTAAGACCGAGCTTTGGGATTGGGTAGAGCTGTACTTGAGCCCTAGTTCTCCATCCCCAGGCTGTGAGGCCTGAGGGACGCTTACCAAGCTGCTCTCTGCCTCAGGTTCCTTAGATAATCTCTTTCACTGGGTTATGCTTAAGATGAAAGGAGACCAGAAGTGAGCCGTGCCCAGCACAGTGCCTGGATAGCCTGTCCTGGGAATGACAGCCGTTAGTACTGGTAGTAGGTTCTACAGTAGGCATTTCTCAGTTTTCTTGTAGAGTAGGCAATGGTGACTGTGAGACAGGAAAGGGAATGGTGGCCGCAGCTTAGCCTGATTTGGATGCATGGCCTGCACTGTCAACCTGACAAATAATTTTATTCCTACTTTTGTCAGACTCACTTAAAAGACTACAATTCCCAGCCTCCCTTGCAGCTAGCGGCAGGGGAAGTTCTGGATAGAACGTCCTTTTGAAAAATTGTGCTTTTTGTCTTCCTTCTTTCCTGGTTCTGCTGATTGGTCAGCCCCCCCATCAGCAGCCTAGCAAACCTGAAGCCACTCTGCAGCCAGCGCTTCTCCGAATGCCTATGCAAGACAGAAATAAGCCTCCATCCTGGCTTTTCTGTAAAATGAAGATGCACCCACACAGTGTTGGCACAGCAGAACTAACCCAAAGCCAGGATAAGAGGTGAGCCAGCAGGGGACAGGTTGCTGCCCTCCCTGGGCACTTACTCATCACCGATGTGGAGCCGGGGCCAGACCTCGTTGACATGGGTGTACTGGGGGCTCCCCTTCCAGAAGAGCCGCTCCAGCTCGAAGGCGCCAGGCGTGCAGTAGTCCTCGGCCTCCGCCTCCTCTGCCTGAGGGGACAGTCCCTTGGCAGGCGGGTAGGCATTCTTGAGGCTTGTTTTCGCATCTCCAGAGGTCATTTTGGAGCCAAGGGATTTGCTCTCCCTTCTGCAGCTGGTCATGAGAGAAGGTCAGGAGCAGGTTAATGGGAACACTAAAAGGGCCACGGAGATAGCTCAATAGAATAAGTTCTTGCCTGGCAAGTGCAGGGCCCTGAGTTCAATCCCTGGTACTGCAAAAAAAAAAAAGTGGGGGGAACCTAGGGCTAGGATGAATGCTGCAGGGACAGTGGGAAGAAGCCCTGCTGAGAGTGACCTCTCAGGCCCAGTCTTCCGTGGTCTTCCACACTCATTCAGGCACATAGGTAGTGGAGGCAGCCACGGTGGCAGTTAAACGACTTCCCCAACATTCCAGTGTTTCCAGAGCCAGATGCACTGGGGACAGATGTGAATTCCCACAAAACAGACTGTCTTAGTTACGTTTTACTCATTGCTGGGACAAATACCTGACACTCAAAATGAAGGAAGGAAAGGTTTATTTAGCTCACAGTTATTGGAGGTTTCAGTCCATATTCAGCTGGCCCAAGGCTGAGTGGAACAGGGCAGCGAGCATCCAGTTCATGGCGATGGAACAGCAACAAAATTGTGGAAGAGGCAGTCAATCAATCAGGGCAGCAGAGCAACAGCATTAGTCTGTCTCTCTGTCTCTCTTTATATTACATTCAGGCTCTCTCACTCAGCCTATCCGCCTTAGGCTACACCCATAATCTCAGTACTCAGACCATAATCCCGTCAGTATTAAAACATAATCCCAGAGACTCATGAGTCAAGTCTCAGTCTATAGAAGTCCCTGTCCATGATTGCATGAGGCTTTGGGGGGACAATTAAACATAAGCCATAACACAGACGCAGATGGGATTTGAGCCCAAGAAATCTCCCCGCTTCCAGTCCCCTCCTGCCTTTCTTTTAGACTTTGTTCCTTCTTTCATACCTACTTTTCCCTTCACTGAGTGGATCCTGCTAGTTTAGACCATCCTGAAACTAAACAGCAAGGCCTGGGAGGTCGCTGACACTTGGTGCCTGCGGGGAGCTGTTGGCTGATGACAAGGTGGAGGCTGCGTCCAGAGGGGCCCTGGCTGGGGTCTCCACTGCCATGCACAGAGGCAGGGCGCGTGCTAGCTAAGTGCTCGCACAGAGGCAGGGCGCGTGCTAGCTAAGTTCTCGATTGCTCTTTATTTTGAGACAAACATTGCCTGAGCACAGGGAGAGTTGGCTGTGTGGGGGTTGGCCGGCTGGTTGGGACAGTTGGGGTCGTGTTTGCGGGTGTCATGCTAGGAGGCTGGTCGTTGCTACCCTAGTCGCTCAGCGGGGAGAAGCGATGTTTGCACGGTGGCCTGGGGCACTAAGTGGGAGAGCAGGGTGGGCTCCACAGGTGCAATGCGAAGTTCATGTTGTCCCCAAGGAAATGGGGTCAGTGTGCGTAGGGCAGTGTGCGTCCCCAGAGCTGAGCACATGGTAGCTCCAGTCCCACAGCCTAGCGGGTGAGGGGAGCTGCACTTGGTGTTGAAATTGGAGAGCCAGGGAGGATGGGAGACAGGAACACGGCGGGGCAGGAATATTGTTTCTGTGACAGGCACAGCCAGTGTGCCACTTCCGCTTCTTCTGAATGAACGGAGTCCAAGTGAGGATTGAAACTGGCCCCAGGGCCTGGGAGCTAACTCAGTAGAATAAGCACTTGCCTGGCAAGCACAAGGTCCTAAGTTCAATCCCTGGTACTGCAAAAACAAACTGGTCCAGAAGAAAAGCTGTTCCTGCTCTGAACATGCACACACTTTTCCCCTAGATATATTGTACAACTATTTATACTGTATACACATCACACTAGGTTATAGGGAATCTGGGTTTGGTTTAAAGTACATAGGAGTAGGGGCTGGGGAGATGGCTCCATGGCACAAGTGCCTGCCTGGCAAGTGCAAGGTCGTGAGTTTGAACCCCAGTGACCCCCACACAAAAAATATATATGTATATGTATATGTATATGTGCATATATATATGTATATATATATATGTAATAAAGTACATAGGAATATATGCATAGGTTAGATTTGAATCCCACAGCCTTCACCTTCCCCATCGGCTGTCTGGGGAGGCTCTTGCAGCCCATCCCCTGCTTATCCTTAAGTAATGCTAACTTTGTGCAGACATCATTTTGTTCCAAGTTCTTTACAATTATAAATGCTTTGAACTGGGGCCTGAGAGATAGCTCAGGGGCATAAGCACCTACCTGACAAGCACAAGGACACAAGTTCAATCCCCAGCCCCACATGCCATGCGGTCTCAGCCCCTACAGCTCAGCCGTGCTGTCTCAGGCCCGGATGTGGACCGGGCATGGTGGTGCACGACTGTAACCCCAGCACTCTAGAGGTTGAGCCAGAAAGATCGCGGCGAGTTTGAGACCAGCATGGGGCCGGCTAAAGTGAGCTCAAGGCTAGCCTAAACTGCATAGTGAGACCCTGTCTCAAAAAAAAAAAAAAAAAAAAAAAAAAAAGAGAGAGAGAGAAAGAAAAAGAAGAGTTGAACTTTAACAGTTTCTGCGAGGTGGGCAGCGCTATTACCTCATCTTACATGAGAGGCAAATTGCGCATGTGCACAGGGAAGGCGCTCCTACCACGCAGCCCTGGACCGCGCGGAGAGGGAGTACAGCAGACGACGCAGCGTGAGTATCCTGCAGCGGTCTCAGGACCAGGAAAGCGGCTCAGAGCTCCAGAGACTGCCAGGATCAAAGACCATGCAGAGCTCTGCTTGAAAAGGCTCCCGGTGATCTAAAACAGACCATCTGAACACGAATTATAAAAATAACTCCAGTGAACTGAAATACATTACCAATGAAATGGTAAGGGACTTAATTATGCGCTGTTGGAAGGTGCTAAGGAGGCAGTTCCTTATTTTGAAGCTGGATAAACAGAATCTGCCCTGTATTGCTCCTTTCAGACACAAACTGTACTACTGGGTAGATGAGGGAAACTTTATCTTTGATGAAGTAGTCCAGATAATAAGAGAGGATGAGGGCTGGCCAAATAGCTCAGCAGATTAAAGCCCCTGCAAGCAGGCGCAGGGGCTGGGATTTGGATCCCTGGGCCTGTCGTGCTGGCCCCATCCCCAGGGCGTGCTGAGACGGCAGTTGAGACAGGGTATGGTGGCACACGCCTGTAATCCTAGCTCTTGGGAGGCTGTAAACAGGCAGATCACTAGGAGTCCAATCTAAATAAAATAACCTATAAACCTTTCCCTAAATACAAGACAGAGAGAGAGAGAGAGAGAGAGAGAGAGAGAGAGAGATTGGCACCCAGAGCTGACTGCTAACAACATAAGAATAAAAAAGGCAAAGCTGGGTATACTGATGCCCACCTGTAATCCCAGCATGGGAGCAGGGGGAGGGTGCAGGAGGACTGTCACAAGTTCAAGGCCAGCCTGAACTACAGAGAGAGATCTTGTTTCAAAAAAAAGAACAACGGCCGGGCATGGTGGTGCACACCTGTAATCCTAGCACTTGAGAGCCTGAGGCAGGAGGACTGGTGCAAGTTTGAGACCAGCCTGGGCTACAAAAGTGAGCTCAAGGCCAGCTTGAACTGCACAATGAGACCCTGTCTCAAAAAGACAGAAAAAAAAGGATGACAACAATCAAACATTATTTGCCTTCTGCTAGAGTGGTTTTGCTTTTCGCAGAGTCCTCAGGGCCCTGGTAAGACAGGAGATTGTGTGTGCTTGTTTGTTTTTTGGTGGGACCGGGGTTCGAACTCACAACCTTGCACTTGCCAAGCAAGCACTTGTGCCACAGAGCTATCTTCCCGCCCCCTCAGGACAGGAGATTGTGAAGACAGTGGACTTTTGCCATGGGGCCTTATCTTTTAGACATGGATACAGAAATATAAATAATCTATTACAGTGCCTTGGATCTGTGTCAGAGCAACATGGCCAGAAGCGATGGAACGGCTGGAGCTGCAGGGCAGGTGTTGGTGGTGCTGTGTGACCAGGACTGGCCGGGGCAGTGGCAGCTGGGGTTGAACAGTGGTCATGGGTAGTTACTGTTCCATGTTGTGTGTGCTTGGAGTTCTCTGCATTTAAGAAAAGGTGCTGTGCGCGGTGACACACTTCTGCTGCCCCAGCTTTTGGAGGCTGAGGCAAGAGGATTGCTTGAACCCAGGAGTTCAGGGTCAGTTTAGGCAAAATAGTGAGACCTTATCTCTTAAGAAAAACAAGGGGGCCGGGGAGATAGCTCCATGGCACAAGTGCCTGCCTGGCAAGTGCCAGGTCGTGAGTTTGAACCCCAGTCCCTCAAAAAAGAAAAAGAAAAATTGGGAAAGGACTAGAAAGGGCTGAAACCCTGTTTTGATTCTACCAATTCCACATAGATGCCTTAAGGGATTGCTGGCTGACAGTTCATATTGGTGGTGATCACAGAAAGCCAGGATTTGTGACTTCTTCCTGCACTGCCTGCTTCTGGGGTGGGGTGTGTGTGTGTGTGTGTGTGTGTGTGTGTATGTGTGTGTGTGTGTGTATGCACAGGCGGGTGCAGACCTTGGGTGGCAGAGGGAACCCTTCTGTGGGGCCTCTCAAAGCGTGACCTAAAGACCGTGTTCATAATGTCATCTGGCACTCACTAAAAATGGAGGTTCCTGGACCAGGGACGGAGGCCTAGAAGTTTATGTTTTAACAAGCATGTCTGACACTCACTAAGTATTTGCCTGAGATGTGGCCAAAGAGTCAGGGAACTTCTGAGGAGAGAAAGCGGCTGAGGGACCTTCCATCTTCTCTTTGAGATGGAGCTAGAACTTGCCCTAGATGCGGGGAGAGGGAAGGAGGAGCTGTTATCTCTGTAAATGCAGCATCTGGAACACAGGACATGCTAGCGAAACGTGTGCTTGTTTCTCTCTCTCTCTCTGTGTGTGTGTGTGTGTGTGTGTGTGTGTTTCTTTTTCCTTTTTGAAACAGGGTCTTGCTATATCAGACTGACCTTGAACTCACAGTGTAGCCCAGGTTGGCCTCAAACTTGTGCCAATCCTCCTGCCTCAGTCTCCCAAGTGCTGGGGTTGCACATGTGTGCCACCATGCCTGACTGAGAAGCATTTGTTGAATTAGGAAATGGCTTCCAGGGGCCAGGGAGATAGCTCTGTGGCACAAGTGCCTGCCTGGCAAGTGCAAGGTCATGAGTTTGAACTCTGGTCCAACCAAAAAAAAAAAAAAAAAAAAAAAAAAGGAAATGGCTTCCTGAATGGATGGACTGAGGCAGAAAAGCATGAATGAAAGAATGAATGAATGAATGAATGAATAGGGAGTGATAAGGCCTGAGGGACCTTGTGGGAACCCAATCAGAGCTACGGAAGCAAAGCTGACCTGCATGGAACGAGCTGGCCCAGTCTCTCCCACTGAAGGCCAAGGTCCAACCTGGACCCCAGGGCCTGGCAGGAAGGGGAATCATCCTGAGGGGTGTCCAACGTTACTCTGGCAGGAATCAGTGCAGACCCCTGGTCTGCTAAGCCCACTGTGACAGCTTTCCTTGTGCCCAGCCCCGGAGCGCCCTAATCCTGCCACACCTTAAGTTCAGCTAGTACCAGACACCCACTTTTGGATGCATGTGCTGAAATGTGGTTTAGGCAATTTGGGACCTGCCTGCCTCTAGAGGAGGCTTCAGAAGAAGTAATTTGGGGGCTATGCAGGAGCCTCTACATTGCAAGCTTCCACCTACCGGCGCCCCTTTGCTCAGCAGGCTGAGCCCCCCACTCCCCCGCGGGGCTGTACCTTCCTCGGACTGCAGAGGACCCCTGCCCCCACCTCTGTGCCCAAAGCCCGGCTGCATTTCCAGACAGAAGCGGAAGCGGCTTGGTCCACCCTGAGCAGCTTGGCACGCAGAGGGGCTCTGGGATCCATTATCCTTCAGCGCCGCTGGGTGGAGAAGAGAACAAAGCGAGGAGCGGTCCAGAAACCGCAGACCTGTACGCCTTCCAAACCCTGAGGCAGCCGCGTACATCCCTCCCCGCGCGCCTCCCAGATGCCTCGTTCGCAGAGAGGCCAGGAGAGTCTGTTTCCCAGATCACCGCCCAAATGGCAGGGAAGACAAATCTGCTCTGTTTGGTTTCCATAGATCCCACCCCGAGATTAGCTGCCAAGATCCCCGTGACACACGCGATATCAATCACAGGCTAAATGTCATAATAAGGGCCGGCAAGCCGTCAAGAGTGTCTCCGGTTCTGGTTACAGCTGCATATTTAAAGATTTGGTCCCAGGAAATCAAATGCCAACTCTGAAGCCTCCTTGGCCTCCGTGAGCATCCCCGTCAAATTGTGGCCAAGACAGGATCCTTCACGGGCACTGTGGCAGATGACACAGCAGGGGGAAACCAACAATAGCCTGGCTGTCAGCCTGAGGCAGGAGACCTTAGAGGTGGGGACAGTGCCGAGACGAAGGGCAGACACTTCCCTGATAGGCTGCCACTTGTCTCTGAGAAAAAACGGGAACCTAGATTTTCTGATAGGTTTGTGAGAAGCCAGAAAACCGGATTTCTGTAAGAAACACATTGGTATTTGAAGGTGGACAACTGTAGCAGATGTTGTCCCAGCCTTGTCCCTTTCTTTGCTGAAGCCACTGCAGTGCTGGCAGTTAGTGTCCTTTTACAAGAGGAGGTCAAAACATATGGCAAATGTTTAAATTAAATTCATTACAGTACAAGGTGTTCGGCTATGCATCTCCCTCAGGGTACTCTCCCTTGGGCTAGTAAGATAGCTCAGGGCTGGCGAGATAGCTCAGCAGACTAAGTGCCTGCTTAGGTAAGCACAGGTACTGAGGTTTGATCCCTAGCACCTCAGCACCAGCCCTGCTCTGAATGTGCTGAGCCAGCAAATGAGTCCAGGTGTGTGATGCACTGCTATAATCCCAGCGTTGGGGAGGCTGAAAACAGGAGGATCACTATGAGTCTGATCCGCCGTGTGTGTGACCTTGTACCAAATACGTTTAAAAATGGGGCTGGGGAGATAGCTCTGTGACACAAGTGCTTGCCTGACAAGTGCAAGGTCGTGAGTTTGAACCCTGGTCCTGCAAAAAAAAAAAAAAAAAAAAAAAAGGAAAAAATATGGACTCTAACTGCATCCACTTACCAATAAAAGAGTCAAATTAAAAAAAAAAACAAAACCCCTCCCCCTCAATCTGAACACACTCATCCCATTGTTGTTGCTACTTCCTGAAGCAGTTCTGGAAGACCTCTTTTGTGAGTGTCTTTACATGATCAGAAATACAGTGAATAGCCCGGCGTGGTGGTGCATACCTGTAATCCCAGCACTTGAGAGGCTGAGGCAGGAGAATTGTTGCGAGTTTGAGACCAGCCTGGGCTACAAAAGTGAGCTCAAAGTTAGCCTGAACTGCATACCCAGACCTTGTCTCAGAAAGACCAAAAAAGAAAGAAAGAAACGCAGTGAATGCTGCTGCCAAGTGCCCTCCAGTGGAAAGGCGGTCTTGTGAACCCATTACAGTGTGACCTCATCTACATATCTACTGCCCTGGCAGCGTGGGACTGCTGGTGCTTCCCCAGAGTCAAAGTGAACACTGCTGCCCTCTCAGGTGGTGGGTGGGAGGAGCAGCATTGAGGAGATGCATGGCCCATCTCCGTGGGAAAATTAAATTTCTTCAAGGGGCCTGCAGGGACTGGCTGGGCAGCCGTACCTACAAATGAGAATGTGCAAGTGAAGTCTGTCATTTTTGAAAAATTTTTTATATTATGGCCAGCTCAGCCTGCCCTGGGGGGTGGGGCTGGCACAGCATGTGGTGCCAATCGAATTGCAGTCCCTGAAGTTGCCTAAGCTTGCCTAAGCAGGCACTTTAGACCACTGAGCCATCTCACCAGCTCCCGAAGTCTGTCACTTTTAAGATCCATATTCATAGTACAGGATATGTGCTTAACAAAAACACCATTTGAAGGGCCAGCAAGATAGCTCAGTGGACTAAGCGCTTGCTTAGGTAAGCTCAGGGACCAGAGTTCTATCCCTGGCACTGCATGTGGTGCCAGCCCTGCCTCCTCCCACCCCACCCCACTGGGGCACGCTGAGGCAGCAATGGAGCCTAGGTGTGGTGGTGCATGCTTGTAATCCCAGCACTACAGAGGCAGAAAACAGGAGGATCACTGCAAGTCTGAGCTGCTTAGTGAGACTTTGAACACACACAAATAAATCTTAGGGCCAGCTATATAGCTCAGTGGATTAAAGCGCCTGCTTAGGCAGATGCAGGGGCTGGGGGTTCAATCCCGGTGTGCCATACCAGCCCAGTCCCCAGGGCCGCTGAGACTTAGATTGGCACTGGGCATGATGGCATGTGCCTGTGATCCCAGCATTTGGAAGGCTGAAAACAAGAGAATTACTACAAGTCCAATCTGTGTAGTGAGACCCTGTACTAAATACATTAAAAAGAAAAAAAGTTTGAATATCTTTTTGACAGGAAAAAGAAGTCCTGAAGCATGCCTGGAAAGTGGTAGAACTGAGCCAGGCGTGGTGGCACACGCCTGTAATCCCTGAGCGTGGGAAGCTGAGGCGGGGGGATCAGTGTGAGTTCAAGACCAGCCTGGGCTATAAAAGTGAGCTCAAGACCAGCCTGAACTGTACAACGAGACCCTGTCTCAAAAAGACAAAGAAAGAAAGAAAGAAAGAAAGAAAGAAAGAAAGAAAGGAAAAAAGGAAGAAAGAAAGAAGGTGGTAGAATCAAACAACCAAAATGCTCTGTATAGTAAAGCAAGAAAGTTTTGAGTTTTCTAGAACATTCCAGAAGGAACATGAGAAGGCCCTTTGGTAGGGGAAGGGGAAGCTTGGACCCAGGTAAGGAGTTTCTAGGTGCTCGATGGGCCCAAGCTACTGAGAAGGAAGGATTCACAATGTCACCTGTCAGAGCCCCACAACTCTGCTGGCTGTCATGATTATGCTCACTGTTAAAGCCATTTCTTATGCATGCCAGGCACAGTATAAGAAAGCAAAGAAGAGCTGTGTCTGGTGGAGCACACCTGTAATCCCAGCTCTTGGGAGGATGAGGTAGGGGGATTGTTGCAAGTTGGAGACCAGACTGGATTACAAAGTGACCACCCTGAACTGCATAGGGAGACCTTATCTCAAAAGAGGCAAAAAAAAAAATGGGGCCAGCGAGATAACTCAGCAGTCTAAAGCGCCTTCTTAGGCAAGCTTATGCAACCTCAGGGACCGAGGTTCAATCCCAGGCACCACATGCTTCACCAGCCCAGCTCCCAGGGCAGGCTGAGCTGACCATAACATAAATAAATAAGTAAACAAATAAATAAAGTTTAAAAAAGAAGGCAAAGAAAAGGAAGCTTGGGGCTTAAAGGGAAGAGACTAGAAGTTCACAAAGTAGTATATGTAATGTAATTCCGTTCTTATACAAAACTAATTGCCACCAAAATTATTTTGATTTTTCAAAACAGCATCTTGCTATATAGTTCAGGCTGGCCTTGAACTCATTATGTGGGTTTAAGGGAGAAGAATCAAAACCCTGAGGGAGTAATATTTCTAATTTTTCTGTAGGGAGATTCTCACCCTAAACCTGGGGACTCAGTGGCAGGGAAGGGGCACTCTGGTGTTCTGATGGCGTCCCTCCCTCTCTCCAGCCACAGCCCACCTTCTGCTCAGCGGGGCCTGCGAGGACCAGTCTGTGTCCTGCAGGCTGTGCTAGGCCCTCATGCTTCCAGGGAAACCGGGAGAATTCAGGCTGGATGGAGACTCCAACTTACACATTTTTTTTTTTTTTAATTTAATTTTTTTCTTGTTTCAGAACCCTTGTTTGTTTATTCACTCATCTTTATGGCTGGCCCAGCCCGCCCGGAGGGCAGGGCCGGCACAGCATGCGGTGCCGGGGATCGAACCGTGGTCCCTGAAGCCGCCCAAGCCCCCCCAAGCAGGCGCCCCAGACCACCGAGCCATACTGCCGGGCCCCACAATTTTTTTAAGAAAAAGAAAACCTAACAAACAGGTATGGGGCCCCAGTAGAGACTGACAAAAGCGTGGGGCCCTGGGGCTTTGTGGAGAAGTGGTCTCTGAGGGAAATTTCTTTCCCCTTTGCTTTGAGATGGTGAGTTCAATGCCCCATCCCCACCCCTTCAACCCTAGACTATTGTTGATTCCCCCAGTGACCCGGATTTCCCTTCACCCCACCTTAGTTTAGCCTAAATCAGCCGCATCAAGGTGCTAGGTCAGGAGTTAGGGTGGGAAGCAGCGCCGTTTTCTCCTTGACTGAACCTCATAGGAGCTTTATTTCTGTGTCCCAGTGTTTGACACCAGCCTCTTGGAGAAGATTGAGCAGAGCAGGGCTGGGCTGGGCTGGGCTGGGCTGGGCTGGGCCAGAAGGGTCTCTGACGTCTAGAAATTTGGGGTGTAGTACAAAAGTTTATCATCTAAGGTTTTTAAAAAGCAACTCTGACCTCCTTTGGAAGTCATTATTTGTGTGCATGTCCACATTTCTAGTGCACTGGAATCGAGGGGTAACTTAGTTTAGTTTGTAGTACTGGGGATTGAATTTAGGACCTTGCACTTGTCAGGCAGGTACTTATTCTACTGAGTTATCTCCCCTGCCCCTACGGTTTTAAAAAAATTCATTTACTTTATGTTGTTGTTGTTGTTATTATTATTATTATTATTATTATTATTATTATTATTACTATTACTACCAGGGATTAAACTCAGGACCTTGAACTTGCCAGGCAGGTGCTTATGCTGCTGTGCTATCTCCCTAGCTCCTAGTGTAGGTTTAAGTAGGCACGCACAGCCAGACATGGTGGCCCTGCCTGTAATCCCAGCTACTCAGGAGGCTGAAGCAGAGCAGCTAGTTCAAGGTCAGCCTGGGCGACTTAGCAAGTCCCTGCCTTAAAATAAACTAAAATGAAAAGGATTGGCACGCCGCTCTGAGCAAAGGTCCTGGGTTCAAATCCCAGGACTACAGTGAGCGAGAGTACATGAATGGATAAAGGAACCTACGTAGTCGTTCCGTGACAGCACTCAGATTGGGCTTGGAATGTGCTTCGCAAGGTAGGGGGCAGAGTGAAAGCCTTACTGTGGGCGGGATGACGGTAAAACCTGCTGGGGTGTGTGGGTGCGCGTTATAGGGCTGGCAGCTGTGCGCACGTACAAATAGGTGCACATTTTAATTTTTGCTGCGAGTCAGTGTTTGCCTTTATGCATCTGAAATCTACCAAAATGATCTCAGCCAAACAAATAAATTTTTTTTTTTTTGTCCAAAACCTAGTTTTGAAAACCCAGGAATTTCTTTTTGTTGCCTATAATTTAATTGTTAATGTAGCGGATATAATCCAAACTTAAGCATTTTTTTCTTTCTTTTGGATTCTGGCAAGTATGTTAACAGGAGGCAATTATGTGAATTAATATAAAATCCTTTTTATTAACAAAATAGCAAAGCCTTCATCTGAGAGGAAATTGAATATTCCCCCCTTAGTGGTGTCGATGTCATGAACTCATTAGATTAACTCCTCAAATGGTTTCAGAGTGCTTCGGGGTGGTAATTTCTGAACTAATTGATTTCCCCAGTCTTATTTGGCAGGGCGGGCTGGAAGCCACACCCCCTTCCTTCTCCACCAAGGGATGGACATCAGAGAGGGAGCTGTGGTAGGGGACACAAAGGCCATGACGCCTGGCCAGGCCTGTTGTGGAGAGCAGCCAGGCCTCTGTCTCCCCTGGAGATGTGTGAACCGAGTACTAGCCGGTGTCCCCTCAGAACAAGCGCTCCTTGTCTGGGAAGCCTGAGGGGTTCCAGACCTCCCTCGCTGGGGGCCCCTCTGCTTCCTGCTGAGGACTGCCCTGCCTGAGAGGCTTGGCTCAGGATGTCAGGTGGGGGAGCCCTGGGCCCCCACTTCCTCTGGATGCTGTGACCAGAGCTCACAGAGAGGCCTAGCCCCTGGGAGGTGATCAGACCTGTGCTCGCTTCCGCTACGCGCCTTCTGGGGGTGCTCCAGACCTCCCACGTGGGAATAGCTGCCCCATGCTGCAGATGACCAGAGGAGGGTCAGAGAGGAAACCCACCGCGCGCCGCTCCACAGAGCAACAGAGACTTGACCCCAGCGGCCTCCCCTTCCAACCCAGGTCAACAGATAACTCTGAGGAAGCTGCTCCCTCACTGCAACGTGGTGTGAAGATGTGTCAAGAGCTGTCATGAACCCGAGTCTCACACTAATCTCATTTGCAAATGGGGACAGTGACTCCACACTGGCTGCTGGGGTAAACGAGATAATCCAAGCCTTGGCCTATGGGCTCCGGGTGTTTCCTAGAGCAGAGACCTGGAGCCAGCTGCCATGAGATCAGAGCTCCCTGAGTTGAGTGGAGGAAGAGGAGGGGATGAGGCCTGGGTGAGCCTGCACAGCCCATTGTGGTGCTGGGGTGAAGTCCAGCAGGCCTCTGGCAGTGGGACAAAGGGCTCTCTCCCTGCAGTGAACACCTAAGGGACCACCAGAAGCTGAGCATGATAGCGCACACCTGCACCTGTAATCCCAGCACTTGGGAGGCGGAGGCAGGAGGAGCGCGTGAGTTCAAGGCCACCTTGGCTATATTGCAAATTCACCTGGAATATGTCGCAAGAGGCTGTCTCAAAAAAAAAAACAGAACAAAGCAAAATACGAAAAGGTCCAGTGGCTACACTGTCTGAACACGCTGGTGCCCATCTCTCCCATGGTCGAGGCCATAGGACCTGGGCAAATCTCTTGACTCTCTGGGCCTCAGTCTCCTCATCTGAAAATGGAGATGATATTGTCCATTCCTCCTAAAGGAAATGAGTTCTTCCAAGGAAAGTTCTTAGAACAGAGCTAGACTGCAAGCTGCACAGTGTCTGGGATGGCCCAGCCTGGCTCTGTGGTAGCGGGCGGCCCATCCTCCTCTGCCTCTGTGCCTCCCTGCACTCCTCACCCACTGTGGATGAACCGCGGGTTCAGTCAGTTTTTTTTTTTTTTTTTTTTTTTTTTTGTGGGACTGGGGTTCAAACTCACAACCTTGCAGTTGGCAGGCAGGCACTTGTGCCATGTAGCTATCTCCCCAGCCCCTCAGTCAGTTTTTTGAGACAGCCTCTTGCTACATATTCCAGTTTTGCCGTCTGAGACAGCGTCACCAGGGCTGAAGTGTCCCCGCCTGGGGCATCTCTAGGGCGTCCCTTCTGACACACAGAAGGCCTTTCAGGCAGCCCACCTCCTCAGCTCTCTTCCCGTGCACCCTACACCCAACAACTCAGAGCTCAGAGGCCCCTTGAGGTTGCTTTTCAGTGTCGGAGGCCCCTGGTTTGTTTGTGGGACCGTAATGGTTTCACCCCGAGAGTGGGGAACGGCCACAGGAAGAGCAGGGCAACGGAAAAGTCACCACATGTTGGTACCCTGTGGTGCTGGTGGCCTCTCTGGAATGCTTCTCTGAGCCCCAATCCCAGCAGCTGTTGGACTCTGGGCCCACACATGACCTGGCCACGGGACAAGCACTCCAGGGTCTGAGGAGGTGGCTCTGACACAGGATACCCAGCCCTTCCTACCCCACAACCCAACCCCTCCCTCGCACCAGGGCAGCAGCTCAGCCCCTTCTTCCCATCCAGATTGGGAAAGGCTTTCCAAACTGTCACCCTGTCCTGGCGGTACCTAGCATGGCCCTGGGCATGGGGATGAAACCCATCCCTGGGCTTCAAGGACTCTACTGTAAGTTATGCTATTGCCGTACGTACAGTCTCAATCACATGGACCCGTTTTCCCTGTCCCCGACCCCCCGACATTTCACTCCCATGGACACATGTAGGGACCTGCTGGAATGTGACTATGTATAATGCATTAGCCACCTCAGAAGGGTTCCATAGCCCAACTCACCTTGTTATCCCTTAGAAAATGGTCACTGACCAGAAACTTGGCCTTAGAGGGAAGTGGAGAAAATTCCACTGTGTCTCTGGAAAGGGCAGGGGTGCCCAAGTACTTTTCACATTTCCAGGAGGTCTGCGGCTCTCCACCGCCCCAGACATAGTGAGGAGAGGGCTCCCAGTCCCCGCAGCCTGGCCCCTCAAGAAGGCTCCGCAGAACCAGGCAAGGGGCTGGTGGCGGTGGCCCCTCCAAGGCCTTACCTGTGTGCGCGGGTCCTGCCGGCCAGGATGTGCTGTTCCGTGGGTGTGCGGCAGCCCATGGCCTGCCTCGCCAACTGGCATCAGAGAGCCTATTTTTAGGGTCAGATCTGCTGACGCTGACCTTGCCTGCTGTCCAGTCTGAGCAAAGACCTGTGGCATTTGCTTACAAAATGATTCACAGACAGTGTCACCTAAAACCCTCGCCTTAGGAAGTCCCATACCTGGGGCCCACGTGCCTGTCCCCTGGGAGGGACAGATGGGAATTTCCCAGCTTTGTTTTCTCTGGATGGACAAGGCCAGGTGTCATGTCTGTGGGCCCTGCCTTGAGCTCTGTCCCCAAATAGCTGGCACAGGGTGGATCTGGCTGCTGCCACAGAGCCTACAGGAGGACAAGGGGTGATCAGCATGGCAACTTGTGCACCCTGTCTCTTCTGAGGGTTGGGAGCCATCCTAGGAGCACTGGAACGGAGGCAATTCGCACAGTGATGGGGAAACCAGGTGGGACTTTGAGCCTGGGATGGGTTGCATGACACGGCTTCCTTTGAGACCCTGTCCTCCTCGGCTCAGCAAGGGTGATGGGTGTCACGCCCTCCTCTTCTGCGGGGACAGGGACAGGGACAGGGAAAGGCAGGGAGTCAGAGGTGCTGGTGCTGGCAGAGTCCAGGGCAAGGGTCCTTCCTAGCAGGAGTCTGAAGGGAGCCCCAGCCCCAGCCCGAGCCCCAGGCAGAGGGCACTGAAGATGGGGCAATTGCAGTGGGAGCAGTGGGAGTGCCCAGAGAGCACCCCGGGTGGGGGAAGGCAGGGGCCACCTGGGCCGTGAGGAGCTGTGGGAGCTCCAGGGGAAATCTCAGCAGAAGAGGACACCCAAAGCAGGCCCCTCTGCTAGTGGCAGAAGAGAGGTCCACGAGGAACGACTGTACTTCCTGTGTCACCCCAAGGGCAGGACTGGGCCCCTCGCCTGCCTCATGTGGGTGAGAGCAAGCCAGGGAGCCGCAGGCTGAGCTCTGTGTCCTCCTGGTCCCAGCTCCAAGGGACCCCTCAAGATCGTGTGTCCTGGAGCTCTGCTAGTTTAGGGAATGTAATCCCCGGCCACTGTCATGCCACGGAGGTCTGTCTAGGGGCTTCCCCGGCATCACGTTGCAATGCTCATTGGCGCAAAGTCTCCGTACCCTCTTTCTCTATTTTCAGAGACTGGCAGACACTGTTCTTTGTCCCAACTCCTATGGATTCAGTAGGATCATACACATCTGTTTTTCTTAAGATATATATTTATTTAGTAGTACTGGGAATCAAACTCAGGACATTGCACTTGTCAGGCAGGTGCTTATGCTACTGAGCTATCTCCCTGACCCCTGTTTTTTTTTTTTTTTTTTTTTAACTTTTATTAATTTATGTTATGGCCGGCTTAGCCTGCCCTGTGGGTGGAACTGGCACAGCATGTGGTACCAGGGATCGAACCGCAGTCCCTGCACTTGCCTAAGCTTGTCTAAGGAGGTGCTTTAGACCACTGAGCTATCTTGCTAGGCCCCTTGTTTTGTTTTGTTAGACAGGACCTCACTTTGTAGTAAGACTGGTCTAAAACTTGGAAGAATCCTCATGCCTCAGCCTCCCATATCCAGGATTACAGGCATGCAACACCACACCTGGCTGGAAATTCTAGTATTTAAATCTTAGCACTGAAAAGAACCCAAGACAAAGCAAAAGGGACCAAGGCTGTGTTTTGAGGGCCACAAGAGGCCTGCCCTGCATCCCGGATGATTTTCCTGGGAGAGGACTGAGGAGAGCTGTCATCCCTTCTGGGTCATGGCACTACTCAGCCTGCCTGCACTTTTACCCACTCTGGCCTCCTGCCACTTCTGTGAATGACACCACCCCCTTCTTCCAAATTACCACTTACCCCAGGTGTTAGCCTGGGACGGAGGGGACCACAGAGCAGAGCTGGAGACAGCTCCAGCTCCAGTCTCCCACCACTCTCTTCCCTGAAAATTGTTGGCTAGCGTTTGGAATCCTGTCCCAGAATTCCTCCCTGTGGAGACTGAGTTCTGTCAGATTGAACGGTGCTGGAGCTCCTCTCCTTGTGTAGGACGCTTACAGCCTCCCTTCCCACCTTCTGTGTTCTCCTCTCAAAAGCTTTCAGCTTCTTCCCTCCTTATTATGCAGTGCCAGGCATGGTGGTGCACACCTGTAATCCCAGATGTGGGAGGCTGAGGCAGGAGGATCACCACAGTTTGAAGCCAGCCTAACCTAACCTGACCTGTGTCAGAAAACCAAAATAACAATGATGATGACAAGAACAATCCATCTCCCTCTTAGTCTCAACTTCCCAGGTAGGTGAAGCCCAGTGACCCCAGTTCTCATTGTAAAACCCACCAACACATTTTCCTGAAAGAGTCACTGGGCCAAAAAGATAATTTTTTGATTGTCCTAAGTAATATCTTCTACAGAACCCTGGAAATGGGAATGCTTATTGTGAGCTTATATTTTATTTTTATTGTTTTGAGACAGGATTTTGCTGAGGAGGCTAGATCAGTCCTGAATTCACTGTGTAGCCCAGGCTGGTCTCAGACTCTCCATGGTCCTCCTGCCTCAGCCTTCCAAGAGCTGGAATTACAGATACACCCACCATGTCTAGCTGCTGAGACTGTACTTTTTATAAGGTTGCCCACATATCATGAACTCTCTTGTACACACACTGTACTGATCTGCCACACAGCTACTAGAACAGCTAAAGACAAACAACTTTGATACCCAGAGCTCGTTAGGATATTCTGTGTCTGCCAGGCATAGTGGGATTATAGGTGTACATTCAGGAGGCTGAGGCAGGAGGACCACTGTGAGTTTGAGGCCAGCCTGGGTTATATAGTGAGACCCTGTCTCAAAAATAAGAAAGAGAATGTTCGGAGTCTTATAGTCATGGTCATACAACCGCGCACATTTGTCCCTAAAACTGTCCACACAGAGGGGTGGACTGGTGGCATCCATGCCCAGGCCTCTTAGGCAGAGCTTGTCACTCTGTCCACTTCTGTGATAAACATATCTGGTTCTGGGTGAGGACCTTCCCGTTCTGCATCCCCTGGGTCAAGGACAGAGGCGACCAAGTCTAAGTCCCATGGGTGCACCAGCTGTCTCACCACTGAGCTGGCGGTGGACCCTGCTTTGGGCGTGGAGGGTCTGAGGTGTGGCAGTGGCTCAGTGAACCACAGCCAAGTCCTGCTGTCCTGTGTACACCCACAGCAATCTCAGCACTCAAAAGGCTGAGGCAGGAGGACCTTAAATTCAAGGCCAGCCTGGACAGTTGTTTTTTTTTTTTTTTTTTTTGTGGGACCAGGGTTCGAACTCATGACCTTGCACTTGCCCAGCAGGCACTTGTGCCTTGGAGCTATCTCCCCAGCCCCTATTTTTTTTTTTTATTTAAGAAAAATTTAACAATGGTTGCATCACACATTTTCATCATCAAATCAGTTTAGATAAATAGACATAGGTATGTAAGACTGATCAAACAATTAAACAACATTTTCAATAAACACTAATTTTTTTTAACTCTCCCAAATGCATTTTGTACTTAAGTCACTCCTCTAAAAAAAAATTATAGGGGCCCAGCGGGATGGCTCAGTGGTCTAAAGCGCCTGCTTGGAAGCCGGGCGTGGTGGCTCACGCCTGTAATCCCAGCACTTGGGAGGCTGAGGCAGGAGGATTGGTGTGAGTTCGAGACCAGCCTGGGCTACAAAAGTGAGCTCAAGGCTAACCTGAGCTGCATAGCAAGACCCTGTCTCAAAAAGACAAAAAAAATAAAAAATAAAAAAATAAAGCTCCTGCTTGGGAAAGCTTGGGCGGCTTCAGGGACCGGGGTTCAATCCCCGGCACCACATGCTGCGCCAGCCCTGCCGTCAGGGCATGGGCTGAGCCAGCCATAAAAATGAGTGAATAAGCAAATAAAGGTTATGAAACAAGAAAAACATAAATAAATAAAATAAAATAAATTAAAAAAAATAAAAAAAAATTATAGGGGTTGAGAATGTAGAAAATGCAAGGTCCTGAGATTGACTCCGGATACCACCCAAAATTTATTTATTTCTTCTTTTGAACTCTTACACTAGGGAGACTATGCAATATTTGCATATGTAGGTCTGGTTTATTTCACTTATGAGTATATGCCACATCTTTTTCAACCATTCTTCAGATGATGGGCATTTTGGTTGTTTCCAGGATTTAGCTATCAATAATTGTGCTGCTATGAACAGAGGTGCACAGATATCACTATGATATGATGTTTTCACTCTTCTGGAAAAAATTCTCGGTAAGAGGATAGCTGGATTGAATGGGATTTCCAGCTCTAGTTTTTAAAGAAGTCTCCGCACTGCTTTCCATAATGGTTGCACCACTCTGCGTTCCCACCAGCAGTGGAGAAGCAGCCTGGACAGTTCAGTGAGACCTGGTTTTTTTTTTTTTTTTTTTTTTTTTTTTTTTTTTTTTTTTTTTTTTTTTTTTTTTTTTTTTGTGGTATCAGGGATCAAACTCAGGACCTTATGCTTGCCAGGCAAACACTTATTCCACTGAGCTATCTCCCCAGCCCTTAAAAAAACTCCTTTTTTTCCCCCCCCTGAGGAACCAGGGATTCAACTCAGGTCCTTGCCTTTGCCAGACAAGCACTTATTTTACTGAGCTATCTCCCCAGCCCCAAGAGACCTGGTCTTAATACAAAAATAAAGAAGAGCTGGGGGTGTAATTCAGTGGTGAGCACTGGTCTAGGGAGTATGATACTTTGGGTTCAGTCCTGATACCACAAAAACAAAACACAACAGGGCAGCCTGTGGTGCTGTTGTTCCCAAGTGCAGGTTGTCCCTGCCCTCCCCCTCCTCTGCACAACCCCAGGGAAGGGCCTGCATTTGAGAGACAGCAGGGGTGCTATGGCCTGCAGGAAATTCATCGGGCTCAGCTCCCTGCAGCACGCTCACTGTCCAGACACAGCTCCATCTTATCACATACTGTTTTCCAAAACATGAACTAAAATTTTCAGATTCATTAAATCCTTTTGATTTTAAATGTTGATATCCAGTACTTATGGATCTTTTATTATTATTATTATTATTATTATTATTATTATTATTATTATTATTTATTGTCAAGATCCTGCTGTAGAGTTCAGGCTGGCCTTGAACCCACTATGTAGCCCTGGCTGGCTTTGAACTCATGATGATCCTCCAGCCTCAGCCTGGTCAGAGCTGGGATTAGAGATTTGAGTCACTACACTTGACTCAGAAACAGAATATTTTAGAAGGAAAAGAACTCCTCTGAAAATATACAAGGAAAGAAACAATTTTAGTCCTCCTTGTTTTGTTTGCAGTTGAGAAAACTCTATTCATATATTTACACCTTTTTTTTTTTGCGGGACTGGGGTTCAAACTCATGACCTTGCATTTGCCAGGCAGGCACTTGTGCCATGGAGCCATCTCCCCAGCCTGTATTTGCACTTTTTTTTTGTCTTTTTGAGACAGGGTCTCACTATGCAGTTCAGGCTGGCCGTGAGCTCAATTTTGTAGCCCATGCTGGTCTTGAACTTGCACTGATCCTCCTGCCTCAGCCTCCCGAGTGCTGGGATTACAGGCGTGAGCCACCATGCCCGGCCATATTTGCACTTTTTTTTTTTAAATTTTATTTATTTCTTTATTTTCCTGTTTCAGAACTTTTGTTTGTTTGTTTATTTTTATGGCCGGCTCAGCCTGCCCTGAGGGCAGGGCTGATGCAGCTTGTGGTGCTGGGGATCAAACCGTGGTCCCTGCAGTTGCCCAAGCTTTCCTAAGCAGGTGCTTTAGACCACTGAGCCATCCTGCCGGGCCCCAGTATTTGCACTTTGAATTCAGTGTGTTGTTCTATTTTTGATGCTTCAGAGTAGCCCTGTCCAATAGGAATATAGTGCAAGCCAGGTATGTAATTTTATTTTATTTATTTTGGTACCAAGAATTGAACTCAGGATCTCACACTTGCCAGGCAGGTGCTATGCCACTGAGCCATATCCCCAGCCCTTGTAATTTTAAATTTTGAGTAGTCATATTCATAAAGTAAAAGGAAACAAAAAAAATTTAATAATATACTTTAACTAGCAGACTATTATTCTGATATGGAATCTGCATAGATATTATTTCTAGACGTGATGGTGCGCGCCTGTGACTCCATCACTCAGACAGAGGCTGGAGGATTGCAGGTTGGAACCCAGTACAACTTACACAAATCTGTTTCAAAATAAATGGGTAAATAACTACACAGGCTGGGGATGTAGCTCAATGCAAGGTCCTGGCTTTGATCCCTGGCACCATGTCCCCCTCCCCCACAAGAGTTCAGATTTTATGCTGGGGAGGGCGGTTCCACAATCTGACTTGCATTTTATGAAGCACAGTCTGACTGGCCGGGGAGAAAGGAAATAGTGAACCAAGCAAAGCCTGGGGATGAGCAGTGGGGCACACGGGTGGCCTTGTCAGGGGAGGCTGAGAAGCAGGCGGTATTCCGCATGTGTTCGGATGGTGGATTAGACCTAATGAAGTTGGCTTGGAGAGGTTTGTGTGTTCTAGAAAGATTGTGCACAGATAAAGCACTAAACACAGCCCCAGGTGCTGCTATCTCCACAGGGTACATGGGCCAGGCTGGAAAAGTGGCTCCCCTACCCTAGTGACATTTAAGAAAAATAACTGACTCTCTTTCTCTCTCTCTTTTTTTTTTGTCTTTTTGAGACAGGGTCTTGCTATGTGGTTGAGCCCAGGCTGGTCTCGAACTCGTGCCAATCCTCCTGCCTCAGCCTCCTGAGTGCTAGGATTACAGGTGTGAGCCACCACGCCCTTTTTTGTCTTTTTGAGGCAGGGTCTCACTATGCAGTTCAGGTTGGCCTTGAGCTCGCTTTTATGGCCCAGGCTGGTCTCGAACTCGCACCGATCCTCCCAAAGTGCTGGATTACAGGTGTGCACCACCATGCCCAGCTTCCATTTATTTATTTATTTATTTATTTATGTATTTATGTATGTATGTATGTATGTATTTATTTATTTATTGTCTTTTTTTTTTTTTTTTTAGTGTTGGTTTTTTATTGTCTTTTTGAGACAGGATCTCTTATGCAGTTCACGCTGGCCTTGAACTCACTTTTGTAGCCCAGGCTTGTCTTGAAGAACCACTCCGTTTATGAGTTACTAAATTTGTTTTTGTTTTCTCTTCATCTTTCACCGTACCCCTCAAACAGGCAGTTGAGGGTCTGGCCTAGGTCTCTGGTAGCCCAGATTAGGTTTGAGCTTTGGATGGTCCCACCTCAGGTTCCAGAATCACAGGGATTATAGGTGTATACCGCCAGGGCTGAGGTGGTAGCTCCGCAGTCTAAGTGCCTGCCTGGCAAGCACAAGGACCCGGGTTCTGATCCCCAGTACCCCATGTTGTGCCTACCACTGAAACTGGGCATGGTGGCATACATCTGTAATTCCAGCACTGGGGAGGCTAAGACAGGAAGATCACTATGAGTCCAAGCTACGTAATGAGACCCTGTACCAAATAAATACAAAGGTGTACAGTACCATACCTGACTGACATTTGAGGCACTTGAAGTTCAGGGGAGTTGATATTTGCTCAGGGTCCCAAAGTGGTTAAACAATGGAGCTAGAATTGAGCTCTGTGTCCTTGTTACTCCTAGGCTCCTTCTTCCCCAGCAGTAGCACAGCTGATGGTGGCAGTGGCAGGGGCAGTGGCAGTAGGGTGGAGGTGGGGGGGGGTCCAGTACACAAGAATCCCCCTAGCTAAGGACAAATGCTGCTTGCCCTGAGGGACAAAATGGCCTCAAGAACCAGCAGACTGGGCCAGACCCCACACATGGCAGCTGCTCGGGAGGGATGGGTCCGCTGTGCCAGTTCACGCAGGTGCGCCGTCTCTTACAATGGCCACACTGCCCAGGAGCGCCTTGGTCTGACTGAATGCAGGATGAATGGATGCAGTTCCTACAGGTGCGCAAGAGAGCCTTCCACCCGAGACCTGAGACTGCAAGAATCTCGTTTTAAGAACAAAAAGTGCTGGGAGTGGTAGTGGACCTCTGTAATCCTAGCACTTGGGAGGCTGAAGCAGGAGGATCACTGCATGTTCAAAGACATGTTGGGCTGGCAGGAGGATCAGTGAAAGTTCTAGACGAGCTTGGGCTACAAAAGTGAGCTCAAGGCCAGCTAGAACTGCATAGCAAGACCCTGTCCCAAAAAGAAAAAAAAAAAAAAGTTCAATGTAGGTTGCAGGTGAGATGGCTCAGCCCCTGAACCTTTCCTCCTTATTTAAGTTAATTCTCTCGGCGTTTGTCACGGTGGCAGAGAGCTGATTGACACAGTGCCTATTCATGACCAGGACAGCAGATTCATGCAGGAAGAAATCTGTCGGAAATAGTGCTGGTGTGAATGACGCCTTGCAGAGCGGCACAGGGTGCTTCTGTCCACAGAGGGGGCCTGGGGTCACAGGAGCCTGCTCGTCCTCTTCAGTCTGCCTCCACATCCTTTTCCCCTTAGCTGCCCTGCCTGGGAGCTCCTCGCACGAGTTACCCTGCCACCCTGCCCCATACCCCTTTTACAGTGTGTACCTGACCCCAGGAAAATCAAGTTGTCCACAGCCCACTGCACTGCATGTTTTCTCCTGTCTGCCTAATCAGCATCCCTCCTACCCCACAGTCACTCCAAAGGCAGGAGGTCCCAGAGACTCCTGCCTGGGTGACAGTCTATGGATCACAGGGTTGTGGAAGGAGGGCACTGGGGGCAGGGAGTGAGGGAAGAAGGAAGGGTATGCTCTTTATGTTTGTTTTCTTTTTGAGATAGAGTTTGTTCATGTAGATCAGACTGGCCTCTCCATCTCCTGGTGATCCTCCTGCCTCAGCCTCCTGAGTGCTAAGATTGTAGACCAGTACACCCTTCTCAAGGGTCCTTGCTTGTCTCCATGGTGGGCCAGGACCTTAGATAGTCTTCTGTTCCCCATAGTGCCCACAGAGGGCCCACTAGAGTATTAGTGGACAGGCATGTCCACGTGGCAGGTCCCAGCACTGTCACACAGGTGTCTACATCTGTACTCAGCTGGAGCAGCTGACCAGGGCATGTACCAGCATGTGTCTGCCCTGTTTGGGTCTTGGGGTGGTCTTACTTCCTGTGTGGTAGTCAGAGCTCCCAGAGAAGCTATTCTGCATGACCCCAACAGAAGTTGCAAGGTATCTTCTAACTGAGCCTCAAAACTCCACATCATTTTCGCTGCATTTTCTTGCAAATAAGTCACCCTAGCTCAAAGCAAAGGCTTAGGAATTTTAAGAACCTAGTTTGCTGATGGAAGTAGTCAGGTATCCTACCACTTGCGGGTAAGAGACCTTAAGAAGATGCTTTGGCTCTTTGTTTTATTTTATTTTTTAAACTTTATTTATTTATGTTATGGCTGACTCAGCCTGCCCTGGGGATAGGGAGAGGCCGGCGCAGCATGTGGTGCTGCGGATCAAACAGTGGTCCCTGCGGTTGCATAAGCAGGTGCTTTAGACTGCTGAGCTATCTTGCCAGCTCCATGCTTTGGCTCTTTTCTATCTCTAATATGGGAATAACAGCACCAGTGCTTCAGGGCTTGCAGTCTGTCGAGCGCATATACATTTTGAAGCTTCAGGACCTAGTGTGAAAAGCCTGCTCCCCATCACTAATACCTACGTTTTTCTTTCTCCTGGGTATCAGCCCAGGCCCTGCCCCATCCTCCATGCAGGTCAAGGGCTGTGTGACAGCCACATCCCTTGCATCCCGACCGGAAGGCACAGATCTGGCCCCTATGTGGTCCTGGTCCATGCTTCCTCCCTGAGCTCTATCAGTCTGTGTTTTGAGTGAGAAACACCTTGTTGACTTTAGGCTGCAGTGGCCCTGTTGTCGCATGTCAAAGCCCTCAGGTTAGTTAGCCTTGCCTGCTGGATGCCCTGTAAAGCTCCGTGTTAACTGGCCTGATGAGCCATGCATGGTGGGGAGGGACCCACCTGAGACCCACCCACAGGTTTGCAACAGTGGCAGAAATGACAGATGTTGGATTTGCCAGTTTAGCATCTCTTTTGCCATTACTCCATCTGAGTGACACAAAATGGGTCATCTTAACCTTTTTCCTTAACATGAGATTATCCAGAATGAAGCCTCTTGCAAGTTTTCAATGGATGACTTGGGGATTTGCAGTGTTTTAGACCCACGCTCAGTAAGAATTGTGCAGTTCTAATTCAGAATGCTCTCTAAATTCCACTCGGCAGTTGAATGTTTGGTGCACACCTGTAATCTCAGCACTCGGGAGGCCGAGGCAGCAGGATTGCTGAGACTTCAAGGCCAGCCTGAGCTGCACAGTCAAACACTTTCAAAAAAGATGAAGTTCAATACATAAATATAAAATCCGTTCGGCTTCATGGGTTTCAGACCTTAAATATAGAGAGTAAGACATTTCTAATTTAGAAGTTTGTCTATTTCTTAAGATCATAAAATATTTTAAGAATACAGGGGCCCAGTGGGATGGCTCAGTGGTCTAAAGCGCCTGCTTGGGAAAGCTCGGGCAGCTTCAGGAACCGCGGTTCGATCCCTGACACCACATGCTGCGCCAGCCGTGCCCTTGGGGCAGGCTGAGCCAGCCATAAAAATGAGTGAATAAAAAAACAAAGGTTCTGAAACAAGAAAAAAAAATTTTTTTTAAAAGAATGCAAAAAAGATATAACATCTATATTCTTTCAAGTCAACGTAATTAAATCTTAATATTCTGCTATGTCTGATTCGAAAGAAAGAGAAGAAAGAAAGAAAGAAAGAAAGAAAGAAAGAAAGAAAGAAAGAAAGAAAGAAAACAGAAATGTAAAAAGAAGGGCCAGAGATATAGTTCAACAGCCCAACATCTGCCTGGAAAGTTCGAGGCACTGAGTTCAACTCCCAGTAACAAAAACAAAACAAAACAAAAAAGTAAAAAAGGAAAAGAAAAATTATACATAAAAAAAAATCATGTGTAGGGGCTGGGGAGATAGCTCTGTGGCGCAAGTGGCTGCCTGGCAAGTGCCAGGTCGTGAGTTCAAATGCCAGTCCTGAAAAAAAAAAAGGGGGTAAAATCTTTAGTATGGTGGTTAGCATTTGGAAAACAAGTCATTAACTGCCCACTGATTTTCAAACTTTAAAATAGCTTCAGAAGGGCCACGGTGATAGCTCCATGGTACAAGTGCCTGCCTGACAAGTGTAAGGTCATGAGTTTAAACTCCGGTTCTGCCAAAAAAAAAAAAAGCTTTAGAGTGCTGGCCCCAGCGGGCCTGCTGAGTTGGCAATTGAGAAAAGGTGTGGTGGTGCACACCTGTAATCCCAGCTCTCGGGCGGCTGTAAACACATGAATCACTATGAGTCCAATCTAGTAGTGAGACCCGGAACACGCTGTAGACCCTTCCCTAAAATGCAAAAAAAAAAAAAAAAAAAGCTTTAAGATTCACAGCAGATTATAAAGAAAACAGGGTGTTATGGTTTATGTCTAGTTGTCCCCCCAAAGCCTCATGCAATCATGAGGCAAGGGGCTTCTAGAGTTTGAGACTTGACTCATGATCCACTGGGGTTACGTGTTTTAGTACTGATGGGATTCTGGGTCTGAGTTCTGCTGGGAATTATAGGTGTGGCCTAAGGAGGATAGGCTGAGGCAGAGAGCCTGAATGTCACATAAAGACAGACAGACTCGCGCTGTTGCTCTCTGCTTCCCTGGTTGTTCTGTTGCCACTGTCGCCATTGTCGCTGTTCTGCGCCCATGAACTGCTGCTCTCTGCCCTGTGCCTCTCTGCCTTGGATCCAGTCGAGTATGGACTGAAACCTCCAGTAACTGTGAGCTAAATAAACCTTTCCTTTCTTCTTTTTGGATGTTGGGTATTTGTCTCAGCAACGAGAGAAAAGTAACTAAGACACAGGGACATTTTCTGTTCTTTCCTCCAGTTTTCCCCAGTGTTAGTTTCCTACATAACTGCCATATTTATGAGAGAAATGAACACTGACGTGACACTATGCACAACTGGATTTTTTTTTTTTTTTTTTTTTTGTCTTTTTGAGACAGGGTCTTGTTATGCAGTTCAGGTTGGCCTTGAGCTCACTTTTGTAGCCCAGGCTGGTCTCGAACTCGCACCGATCCTCCTGCCTCAGCCTCCCGAGTGCTGGGATTACAGACGTGCACCACCACGCCTGGCTACAACTGGATTCTTAAAACACGAACTTTATTCTAATTCCAGCCGCTTCGCCATACTGAGAACATAGCCAACTTTAAGGCCACGCCTCGGGTTCTGGGCAACAGACGACCCCAGGATCTCCGTGCTGCGGCTCTCACGCAGCTGTCCCTGCCCCACCAGCCAGGGCCTTGCGCATGCTCAGCTTGCGCTGCACGCTGCTAGGCGCGCCTACCCTGCAGGAGTGCCGAGCGCTTTCCAGTTCCCCGCCCAGCCCTTGCAGCAATCCTGCATGGCGGTTGTTATTGATCCTATGCTATGCATAGGGCAGCGGAAGTGTGCCAAGATTAATGGAGAGCTAAGGGGGCCGGCTCCAAAGTCATGCTTTCTACAAGCCAGGCGTGGTGGCACACACCTGTAACCCCAGCACTCGGGAGGCTGAGGCAGGAGGATCCTTTTGAGTTTGAGAGTAGCCTTGGCTACAAAATGAGCTCAGGGCCAGCCTGAACTGCATAGAGTCCCTGTCTCAGAAAGACCAACCAAACAAAGCACTACACACATTCGCAAAGTCATGCTTTTTTTTTTTTTTTTTTTTAATAATGCACAGTTAGTTTCCATCATGAGGTTGCTATAGAGAAAAAGTGGTCACTGTCACAGATGTCCCCATGAATATGGCAGGCAGGAGGCATCTCTGGGGTGGTGCCAGGGTGGAGCTGCTTTCCTGCCACCTGTCTCTACCTACCTTTCCTCCCTGCTCCCCCTGCAGCCCCAGATTCTGAGCCCAATCTCTTAGAGTCCCAAGAAGGTGACCCGCTGAGACCCAAGCCTCCGATGTATGGTACAGGGGCAGACAGCCACATATGTAGACCAGAAGGACAACTGCTTCAGAAGCCACTATTTTGAGTCCTGCTGACTACACAGAAGCAAGAAATAGCAACAAGACTGAATTGTCAGACGGAGGGGGTCCCAAGGGAACTGGGGGCAGCTGCTTTGGCTGAGC
The DNA here is from genome assembly GCA_004027025.1 of Myocastor coypus. Taxonomy (NCBI): domain Eukaryota; kingdom Metazoa; phylum Chordata; class Mammalia; order Rodentia; family Myocastoridae; genus Myocastor; species Myocastor coypus. Next base: position 2,545 of record PVJA010020428.1, on the reverse strand, counting down.
TGGGAGGAGCCAAGTTCAGTCGGCTTCTGTGGTGGTGTTCTGGGCCCCACCAGCCCCGGGCTGAAGGAGAGCACTTTCCATCCGGGAGTGGAATGGAGCCAGGGCTGAGTGGGGCCCCATAGCACTGGGCCTTCTGCCATCCTCCAGGGAGGCCTGGGACACCCAGTGAGAATGGGGACCAGTGCTGTGGAGAGGTGGTCACCAGGGCTGCCCTGGATCTTGATCCTGGAGGTCCTGGACCTGGAGAGAGTTTCCAGCCCTGTCTCCTTTCTTCTGAACCTCAGTTTGTTTATCTGTAAAATGGGGATAGCGGTCCCTCCCAACCAAGCCCCGGATGTGTGCTGTGTATAGACTGTGAATTGCAAAAGGAATGAAGGAGGACAAAGCCCGGCCAGTGACTCCCTGCCCACCCAGCCACCTTGGCTTGGGCTCTGTCCACTTGGGAGGAGGAAAGCCACTGTCACACAGGCAGCTGTACCGGAGTGCTCATTTCTATCTGAAGGTCTGGCCTGTTTAGCGACAAGCTTGGAAAAGGGGACACTTGGGCCTGGCAGGATGGCTCAGTGGTCTAAAGCACCTGCTTAGGAAAGCTTAGGTGGCTGCAGGGACCGCGGTTCAATCCCTAGCACCACATGCTGCGCCAGCCCTGCCCTGAGGGCAGGCTGAGCCGGCCATAAAAATAAACAAACAAACAAACAAAAGTTCTGAAACAAGAAAAAAATAAAATAAAAAATTCTAAAAAAAGAAAAAGAAAAAGAAAGAAAAGGGGATGTTTGCTCTAAGTGAGCACAAAAGAAAAGCGCTTGCTCTCTAGGAAGAGAGCAGGTGGAGGGCTGGCCACATAGCCCAGCAGACTGAAACTTCTGCTTAGGCAGGCACAGGGACCAGGGTTTGATCCCGGGCCCCACATGCCATGCTGGCCCCATCTCCAGAGTGTGCTGAGATGGCAGCTGAGACTGGGCATGGCAAGATGGCACCTATAGTCCCAGAGCTTGAGAGGTTGAAAACAGGAGGATCACTATGAGTCTGAGCTGTGTAGTGAGATCCTGTAGACCCTGTACTCAAAGAGACAGAGACAGAGACAGAGAGACAGAGAGAAACAGAGAGACAGAGAGAGAGAGGGAGAGAGAAAGAGAAAGAGAGAGAGACAGAGAGAGAGCGCGCAGATGCCAGGGGTGGAAAAGATGTCATAAGCCCCCAGGCGGGGCAGAGCTGGCCCTGCAGATGCCTGGTGGAGAGCGGTGGGAGTTGAAGAGAGAGTGAGGAAGCTCTGGCCAGCTCAGGGTGCTAGTGCAGGTGCCCCGAAGTGATGTCCACCTGGGGCTGCAAGGAGGTGGAGTTCACCCAGGGAAAAGGTGAGACCAGTGTGCTCGGGGGTTGCAGCCTGAAGTCTGTGTGGGACAGAAGTGGCAGTGCACACCTACTGTCCCAGCCTCTTGGGAGGAAGAGGCAGGAGACTCTCCTGAGCCCCAGGAGTTCCAAATCAGCTTGGGCAACAGTAAAACACCTGAAGCCCCCACCAGCAGGGTTTTGTAGGAACCCACGAGGGATCATAAGGAACATTAAGCTAGGTGAGCACATCCGGGGGATGTAGGAGTCCGGGATGGTGTCTGTAGTTGGCTTAGGAACACTGTCAGGAAAGCTGTCAGAGGGGAACAGGGGGCTTGGAAGAGGTGGGTGTGGGCACCGGTGATGCAAAGCTCTTCTGAGTTTGGAGTTCAAGTGCAAGGTTCCTCCCATGGAGGCAGAGTATTTGCACTCAGGAAAGCCAGTCGGGCCAGATCTGCGAGGGACCTTCTGCTTGAGGATGACTACCAGGGCCGGGGAGCAGACAGCGCCCTAAGAGTGCACAGGACAGGCCCGAGAAAGCTGGCTTCCAGGTCAGCTGGAGAGGAAGATGGGAGCCAGTGGGTTGGTCTCTGGGGCCCCTGGGCTGTGCCCGTGATGGCTGGGGAAGCTGGGTGGCTTCCTGGGTGGTTTTTATCTTATTTGTGCATGAGAACCCAAAAGCTCGGCTCGATATCTGTCCCCCTCCACCTAGGACTGCTGTGTGTCTGTCCCTGCCCTGTCCTCCTCCTCTTCAGTTCTTGTTCTCTCTAAAGGAGAGCATAAAGGAAAAGATGGAGCTGGGCCTGGTGGTGCACATCTATAATCCCAGCACTCGGGAGGCTGAGGCAGGAGGATCACCTTAAGTTTGAGACCAGCTACGTAGTGAGTTCAAAGCCAGCCTGCAGTGGAGCAAGACCCTGTCTGAGGGGCTGGGGAGACAGCTCTGTGGCACAAGTGCCTGCCTGGAAAGTGCAAGGTCATGAGTTTGAACCCTAATCCTGAAAAAAAAAAAAAGGGCCCAAGGGGCCCAGCAGGATGGCTCAGTGGTCCAAAGCGCCTGCAGGCAGCTGCAGGGACAGCGGTTCAATCCCTGGCACCACCTGCTGCGCCAGCCCTGCCCTCAGGGCAGGCTGAGCTGGCCATAAAAATAAATAAACAAACAAACCAAAGTTCTGAAACAAGAAAAAAAAAAAAAAAAAAAAAAAAAAAAAAAAAA
>PVJA010020427.1:0-37024 GCA_004027025.1 Myocastor coypus | reverse complement strand
TTTTTTTGTCTTTTTGAGACAGGGTCTCGCTATGCAGTTGAGGCTGGTCCTGAGCTCACTTTTGTAGCCCAAGCTGGTCTCGAACTCACACCAATCCTCCTGCCTCAGCCTCCCGAGTGCTGGGATTACAGGCGTGAGCCACCACGCCCGGCTCGACCAAGTTATCTTTAGCATCCTCTGTTTCAGTGCAGTGAAAGAGCAGGGTGTTATGGATATCATGTTTTCCCTATTTATAGTATGAGCAAATATTTACTATTATCTACAACATGCTAATTCTGCCGATGTTTTGCCATGAGAGTAACGTTGCCCTAATTTAGAAAACTTGGCAATTTATCTAGGGTTATCATGCAACATACATATCTTAGAAATACCATATAGAATACAACTAATGAGAATGTAAAGTGGCTGACTGCATTAGTATGGAGCAATTTTGAATAGATTTAGTCAATAAATGAACTGCAATATTATTTTTGAGTTTTGATTTGTGAATTTACACTGTATGTAGTTCACTTGAGGCTATTTGATCTGTGTGTGGGGGTGGGTCGAGAGAGAGAGAGGGGCAGACAGAGAGAGAGACACAGAGAGAGAGAAATAGAAAGAAAAAAAGAATAATTAAAGGTGTGAGAAGAGAGAAGAAAGACTGTTAATAATTCGAAGCTCTATTTTCTCTGGAGTTGTTTGACAAAAGCTTTCTTTACTTACTGCTGCTTTCCTCAAGGTTTTAGAAATATTCAGAAATATAACATCGTGAATCACTTACTTTGTGAGAAACATCAATTATTTAGGCAGACCTCGATGTAGCAATAGATAGAACAAGAAGGAACATTACTGTTCAAATTGATAACATGGCCACCTGGATATTTGAAGAGGAAATGAATTCCTGGGGGATTGATGCTAAAGGGAGGGGGATTTCTGTGGAAATATATTCACAAAAGCTACTGTTTTCATTTATCCTTTGGCTTCATAGACTTCTGTAAAACAAACTTTCACATGCCTTCTAGTTTCTATAGATTACAAAGTTGATTCACACAATATTTCATCTAATTGTTTACTCAAAATATTTCTTGTAAAATTTGGTTAAGTGTGTATTTTGTGTGCTCTCAGACACTACACGTAGTACTATTTTATTAAGAAGCAAAGAAAAAAAAAATGGCCGGGCATGGTGGCGCACGCCTGAAATCCCAGCACTTGGGAGGCTGAAGCAGGAGGATCGGTGCGAGTTCGAGACCAGCCGGGGCTACTAAAGTGAGCTCAAGGCCAGCCTGAATTGCATAGCAAGACCCTGTCTCAAAAAGACAAAAAAAAAAAAAAAAAAAAAAAAAAAAAAAAAAAAAAAAAAAAAAAAAAAAAAAAGCAAAGCCACTCAAGTGCATGCTTCATATGCTACTAATCAGCCTCTGTCTTTGGGTGTTTTGCTTGGGTGTCACATATTGATGGCTGAATTAGTGGTTCACAATTTTCCTGCCTTGGTGTGACACAGCTTGTCTCAAAATGTAGACAAAACACTGTCCATAAACTTTAAATGAGATCTCTGGAGACACCTCAGGGGATAGGGAATTAACCTCCAGGTCCATAGAATCTAGGGCAAAATGAAGGAAGGTTACATGATGCTGACTCAGAGAAATCCTGGTGTGTGCCAATATTGAGGAGAAGTTTAAGACTAAAAATTAAGTCCAAAGTCAACTAGGGGTTGGGGAGAGAGCCGAGTACAGTAAGTGCTTGCCTGGCAAGTGCAAGGACCTGAGTTCCATCCCCAGGTTTGCAAAATTAATTAATTGATCAATTAAATCCAAAGTAAAGGGAAAAAAAAGTAGACTTTGAGTTCGAGGCATTTCGTGTCCAAGGCAATGAATGACTGTCTTTTAAGATAGTGCTATGTTAGGAAAAAGACAGTAGCAACCAAGGTCTTCCTGTTATTGAAAGATTAGGATTCTGTGAGTGTTTTCAAGGAAGCCATGCTGCATTCGGCCTTGAGTGCACTGAGAGTGTCCAGAAGAGACCAGTGCATAGTCACATCCATTCCTGTCACAGATTCTAACTACCTAATTTGATTTGAAAGCCTACGACAACTTAACACTTATCAGATTTTTAAACAGGTTGATGCTGCTGCTTTTATAGCCAAACAACTGAGATGCTAGCATCTGCTCCATTCACTAAACTCCCCAAATAATAATTCCATTGGTTAGTTCAGTTGTCACCAAATTATATCTCTCTATAAAGAGATTTAGTTAATGTGTTCAGAATTCTCAAATACTGTTGGGCTTGTTTTGAAAGAATTTTAATTATGAAAAGAAAACTCTACTCCTAATTCTTAACTTATTTTTTCTTTGAAAATATGTTATTGACATTATTTTAAAATTTTTATTTTATTTTTTCAAGTTGCATTGAAATATGATCAATCATATTCCATATATATTTCAGACACAAAATTTTTGTGATGTTTTGATATATTCACTGAAATAATTATTGACAATAATTTTATGCTCAGAAAGATCAGCTTATTTTTTAAGCATTTTTTAAAATCTTATAGGAAAAATTCTACTTCATAAGCACTCTCTTTCATTAGGTGAAGACTGTAAATATCTGAATATTAAAACTCTAAAAACTAAAATCCTCTGTAATTTCAATTCTCCACTGACACACACACACACACACACACACACACACACACACATACACACACACACACAATATCTTTTTCTTCTTTTGCATTTCAGTGCAGGGTCTAAAGTGTCAAACTGTGTGGATTGGCCTCGTGGTGCTGCCCTGTTTTCAGCCTCCCAAGAGCTGGGGTCACGGGTGTGGGCCACCGTGCCCTGTCTCAGTCCCTGCCTCAGCGTGCCCTGGGGACTGGGCTGACAGAGCGTCACACCACAACAAAACAAAATCTCACAGAAGCACAAATTTTCTAGACTTAGGCTTATGTCTGAAGGTGTCCTTTTGGATGTGTGATGTGTAATTTTTTAAGCACCAGGAAGAATTTTCTTGGATATTGAGTCATAATGCTTTCTATGTGTAGGGGCTAAAACCACTCAGGTACACTATCTTATCCAGTTTAATATTTCTTGGACAAGCTGGTTTAAGGATTTCAGGATTTTGTTCAACAAGGCCATCTCTGTGTGTCCTTTCCTGATATCCTTCCACTGTGACTGAGTAACACCAGCTTTGTATTCTGCTGTGCATATGTATCTTCTTTATAAATCGTTTTATTCACTTATTTATTTGGTGCAGAGTCTTGCTATGCAGCTAGGACTCGTGATCCTCCTGTCTCAGCCTCCCCAGCCTTGGCATCACTGTGTGTGCCACCAGGCCTGGTGTCATGCCCCACAAATCGGAATGGCAGGCGGTACTGGGGTTCGAACCTGAGCCCTGGCACTTGCCAGGAGAGTGCCCAGACCACCAAGCTATCTCGCCAGTTCAGATGCATCTTCAATACTTTTCTGTTTTCCTCATATATAATGCACTTGCTCATGATTCTTTTCAAAGCTCTCTTGCTCAGTAAACTGCAGCCTATCTAAGAACATAACTTTTCCATGATTTTTGTCTCTAATAACTAATGTAACATCTTAGACCTAACAGGCATCCAATTCTTGTTTCACAAAATCAGTATGTTAATGTGTAAATAAATATAAGCTTGTTTTCCTTCCAAAGTTTTAAATCTTGTATGATAAAATTCTAAAGATATGTATCTTTTTTCCCCCAAGCTGATCTCTAACATAAATTGATTTTTATATAAAACTTTCTTGAGAGATGTTAATGATCTTCTTCAGACCAGGTTAGCTGGTGCACTCCTGTAATCCCAGTACAGGAGAGGCTGAAAACAGGAGAATCACCACAAGTCTGAGCTGCTTAATGAGATCTTGCTCCAAGAAAGAGAGAGAGAGAGAGAGAGAGAGAGAGAGAGAGAGAGAGAGAGAGAGAGAGAGAGAGAGAGAGAAAGAAAGAACAAAAATCTCGCCAATTTGCTTAAGTTGGACTAAAACTTTTTTTTTTTTTTCTTGTTTCAGAACCTTTATTTGTTTATTCACTCATTTTTATGGCCGGCTCAGCCCGCCCTGATGGCAGGGCTGGCGCAGCATGTGGTGCTGGGGATCGAACCGCGGTCCCTGAAGCTGCCCAAGCCTTCCCAAGCAGGCGCTTTAGGCCACTGAGCCATCCCACCGGGCCCCATGAGCCTCCTGTCCTGGAAGAGTCGGAGAGGAGATCCTACACAGGAAGTTATCACAGGCGTGATAACTTGGGGTGATACATAGCACACACCGCCACAGGCACGCTTTTTAGAACTATGATACATAACGCTCATTTGACTTATAAATACTCTGCTATATCAAAACTAACCCCACCTTACCACTGAACACGTTCTCAAAGTGTAGGAGTTGGGGTAATGAAATGTGGCATCTGAACCTCAGAATCCTTTAGCGTCGGTCCTCAGCTTGCCAAGGGCGAGAAGTTCTTCTTCCTGGGTGCTGTCACTCACTTTCCAGCTGTCTCTCCCCTTCTTCCCACACCTGGACTCACCCTACCTGACCATTTTCCAGAGTCAGGAGAAGTCTTTGCATCCCCTCCTAAGTAGAAAAGGAACCCCTGTTTCCGTTGGATCCTTGACGAGCAGCAGCTCAAGGCATTAGATAGGAGCAAGGGAGGAGAAAAGTCAATGAATGGTAGGGTAACAGAAAAAGGCCCCACCCTAAAACTTACCTGCGTCCATTTTTCCAATTCTATGATTTTAAATTTTTGAATAGCAGGGATGTTCTGACTGGTGCTGCATCCACCTGAACTAAGAACAATGGGACCAGTGGGAGAGCTCTGCCCGACTGAGCGCCTGCCTAGGTAAGCACAGGGGCTGGGGGTCTGTCCCCGGCACCACGGGCTGCGCAAGCCTGGCTTCCAGGTGGGCTGAGCCAGCCACCGAGTCTGGGCGTGGTGGTGCAAGCCTGTAATCCCACAGCTGGGGAGGCTGAAAGCAGGAAGATCACCACACGTGTGAGCTGCATCATGAGACCCTGTACCAAAAACATAAACAAACAAATAACAAGATTATGAAGTGAGAACATGGACATAAACCTGTATTTTCTTTTATCATATAGCGCACAGCAGTATTACTGAATTCTAGCTTCATAATGTGGTGAAAAGAAAAAACATATAATGTGAAAAACGTGTCCAAATATACAAACTAGGTTTTAAAATAGTTCATCACGTGATTTTAAAAAAAATGGCCATGTGAATGTTCATTCTCAAAAGCGTGCAATGTAATCGGATTGCTATGAAATATGCCTTAAAATCAGTGATGGGAAAATAATTGTCTCAGGTACTTTGAAATTTATCACTAGCTTGCTACCCACGATGAAATCAACAACCTGTATCTCCTGTCAGGCTGGGAGACAAATGAGGTAGAAGGTAGAAGAGGAGGAGGAGCAGATGTTTGGCTCCTCTGCAAAAATAAAAATTTAAAAAAAATACATAAAAGAAGAAATTCTAAAAATCACTATATGCACACATAGGAAAAGGAAGCCTCAGTTGTAGCTATTTGTCAATATCACTACCCATTTCTTTTTCCATAGAGCGGTGAACACCGCAGTTAGAGATCTGGATTTTGAACCTCTTGGTGAAGCGGCTGCACCGGGTGATTTGAGGTTTTGGCGTTCTTCGTTTTCTTGGCTTTACCCAACGTTTGCATTATTTAATCTTGCAAAAAATGTCTCTATACCCTTGGATGTGAAATGCTGTCCAGTTTTATTTTATTTTTTTTTTAATGTTACCCTTGGATGTACGAACCCAGTCAGAACAGGGTCTCTGTAGGTGATGTTTCATTTCACTCATCTTTTGAAGTTATTAAGAATGTGTTTAAAACCAGCAGTTAGCTTTTCTAAAGAATGGGACCTAGAAAGGATGCTCCTTTTATGTTAAAATGCATCGTGAAAGCTCATGTTCCTTGTTGCTGTGAGCTATTTGCCCGTGTCAATGCAAATGGACACATTTTATATGTCAGGAAAAAAATAAAAAATCAAACAATCTTGTTAAGTGAAAAGTACCTCTATTAAAGAAGTTCTAATTGCATCTAATCTTAGATGCATTTTGAAGACATAGGCAGTGTTTTATTATTTCTATGTGTAGTATGTCTCTTTTTCCCTGTGCAGTCTTTTAATGACTGGTTTTACTTTTAATGACAGTTTATTTTCTCTAATCTATTGCTTGAGGGGTGGAAGAAGAGAAAAAAATTTGAAAAGCCAGCAAGTAACTCCGGGCCTCTGTTGGCTGAGGACCTGCAAATGAACAGCTGAAACTCGTATGCAGAGAGCTCGGGGCAGGGTGCCGATCTCATGTGTCTTCTCGTGCTATGGCTATCTTGAGCGGTCATTGTATGTATTGAATAAATAATGTCTTGTAGGATTAACATAGGACAGACAGAGAGCGAGTGGCACCTCCGCGGTTTATGTCTAGCACGTGCTGTGGGAGCCGCCTGGGCTCCGAGGAGGTGGGTCCCCAGGACGTGGCTCAGAGAGGAGCATTCCTGTCCACAGTGCCTCTCTTTCCTATCTGCTTCCTTGTAGTGGGGATGAGGGAACTTTTTCCGGTCAGTGTGTCCTGGCATGTGCCCTTTCACCTCAGCTCATCCTGCCAGGGAAACCCACGGTCAGCTCACTAGAGGCTGCAAACCCCGAGAAGCTGCGCGGAAAGTTGGAGCATCTGCTAGTTTGTCTCACAGACATGAAGTGGACAAATCCACAATAGAGTAAATCAACATTTCTATAAAGGACCACCTGAAGCATCCTAACTGATATAAACCATTTTAACTGGCTTTCAAGCTACCTTAGAACATGTCTCCGAAATACAATTCTATGAATACAAATGTCTCTGCTTATGTTGCACACCAACCATTCCCTGGGGAGGGCAGGATTTCTCTCCGTTTTATTTTGTGCAGGGAGAGGTGAGACACTATACTCTGTATCTCGTGGGAGACACCAACAGGCAGATAAACCTGCAGGCCCTTCATCCTGTGAGCAATAAAAGCCATCACACCCCCCCCTCTTTGTTTTAACCAGCTTTTCTTTCTGTCTCTAGCCACTTCCAAATAACTTCTTCAACTTTCCTGACATTGTCCTTCTTGTGATAAGCAGAACATAAAGTTAGTAACTGAATAAAATCTCTGGCCATTTCAGGCAATCTGTCAGGGCTGAGAAAGCAGGGAGTGGCAGCAGGTCAATAGCTCTTTCAGAGGTAAGCTGAAGCACAAGGATGCAAACAATCTGAATTCCAGTCACTTCTACAGCATTTAGTTATAGAGTTACAGCAGGCAAAGTAAGGGATGTTTAAACAGTTGATTCATCTCGGCCCTTCTCTTGCGAAGTTCTATGGCGAGAGACTTGTAGCCAGAAAATATGCACGGAGTACTTGTTGGATAAGTTAGCATAACAGCTGGTTTCTTAGATTTTAAGGAGAAGAGGTGCAAATGCTCTAATTGTGGGAAAATTAATATAACTTTTAGGTTTATATATTTCTTCTGATTAATAAAATAGTGGAGTCATGACAAAATTTATGAAAGTTCTAAAAAGGTAATGATATGTAAATGTATTTTAACATTTGAATAAACCATTCAAATTTATTCAATAATCCTTAGGTTTTTTGTATTACAAAGTGAATTTAATTTCTTAAATTTTGCAATTTAGGAAAATACCAACTCAAATAAAATTAATATTTTATGATGATGATTAATTTTATATCAGTATATGTACATGTACATTTATTATATATAGATGACCTATAGCTCACAGCTTCCGCAGAAACTATGATTTTGGTTTACTTGGTAGCAACTCTTTCGCAGAAGATGAATGTACAGAAAATGTGCTGGTCTTACTCTCTCTTGAAGGCCATGAAGATGTGTTTTTAATAACACATGGTTGTCATGTTGCATTAAAGATAAATATTAGCTATTTTTAAGATATTCACTTTGTGTGTTGTTACATTGTCTGTAATTTTCTTTGCTTACTGTGATTTTATTTGTAGAAGTTTTTTCTTTTTTTTTACTTTAAAGTCTTAGGCATGTTTTAAATAAATATAGGCAAGTAATTTATAATTATATAGGAAAAACTCACTTTCTCAAATTTTAGTGTACAAAACAGGATTTTGTTGTGGGATATTCCAAAGAATGATTCCTTGTACACACTGGAATGTGTTAATAAATAAAACTATGACAGGAAAATGCCAATTACTAATGAGTGCAAGAAGTGTGAAGAGGGGCTTCCATGAGTGACAGCACCGGAGTCAGAGTGGTGGGAGAAAGTCCCGGAAGACCCTGAAGGCGGAGCTGAAGGAAAACTGAGGAGCTCAAGAAGGGACTTCCCGCCGGGCATGGCGGCGCACGCCTGTAATCCCAGCAGTGGGGAGGCTGAGGCAGGAGGATTGGTGCGAGTTTGAGACCAGCCTGGGCTACAAAAGTGAGCTCAAGTCCGGCCTCAACTGCATAGCAAGACCCTGTTTCAAAAACACACACACACACACACACACACACAAAAAGGACTTCCCATAGGTCCTGTATGCTACAGAGAGATGATGGCAGCTGAAGAGGGAGAGGGGAGTGGGAGAAAAGGGGAGAGAGAGAGAGGACAGGAAGGAGACAGGGATAGAGAGACGCAGGATACAAGAAAACACATTTACACTTGCATATAATACTGAAAGGTGAGGATGTGCGGTATTTTTTAAATGCAGCTCTGAAGGCCTGCGATCTGTTTGACCAAAGGAATTCATCAGAAATGGCTTATGGTAGCCTTTGAGGCTGGGCTTTGATATGGACAAACCTCGTACCTTTCCTCTCTTGGAAGTACTAGAGTAGAAGAAACCAAACAGCTATGATACCTGACCCTACTCTCAAAAGAAAATGTTGGAGGGAGCACATGTTGGCCTTGTGAGAAGGGATGGAAGGTGGGAAGCCGAGGCCTGTAGGACCCTTGAGGTGCTGGCCACAGCAGTCAAGCCTTCTGGAACCTTCCCGATCCTTCTAGGTCCGAGGGAAAGGTTCCTAGCTGATGGGAACAGGAACAGATGAACCATTCAACAGAACAAAATCCACATCTTCGACGCCAAAACAATGATAAATAAACAGATTATTTTTAGGCAAATATATTGAGTAAATGTGTTATTTACTGGTCAAACATGAAACAACAATGCTAATTTAGAGTTTGGTAGTATTGCAAAAGAAATAGAAAACGCAGGGCATTTTGTCAAGTTCTAAGCAATGGCAGAGGCCTGAGGTTGGAAGAAGAAAGAAATTAATGAAAACATGGACCAGAAGAAATCTAAATTTTTATTTTGAGAGAAAACCAGTGTAACTATCATTTGTAGTAGCGTGTAAAATTAAAAATGTAATAAAAATTGTGGAGGGAGATAAGAATATTTTCAGGTAAAACTAAGAAAGTGCAATTGGATCATTTCTAGCTGAATATACAGTACAATTTTTGGACCATTCCCCCAAACCTAGTGAGAAGCACCTGGCAATGCCAACGGGGAAAGAACTGGTACAGGGAAATAAGGGCCAGGTCCCTGGCATGCACAACTGAGACCTTCTAGGGCAGCTACGGCCTCAGGACCTAGTGATGGGATTCTTCACTACGTGGTTACAAGTAACTGAAACTGAAGCTTTGGACAGGAAAAAGAATATATATTTGACAATTGAACATGAAGATAAGAGCTGCCTTGTACATACAGCAGAAGCTTTAAATGCATAAAAGTCACTGTAGTTTCCTTTCTAAATTCACTATTTCCATTGCAGTGAGAAACGAATTCATAGTAATCACATTTTTTAAGAAATTGATTTTTTTTCAAGGAAGTATAGTTTATGATTTCTTTTGTTAGTGTAAGCAATTTCGAGCATAAGTATCAGATTAAATTTAAGAAAGTTAAGATTGGGTAAAAGTGAGTATACTTTTAACACCATAGAGCAAAACTCCTCAACTTTTCTGCTCTAAAATATTAATAAAAATCCAATTTTACTGGCCTCACCTATGTATGGCACACTGTTGAGATGATCACAAGGAAAGCCAGCCGTCCATTCAGCAGTAGTTATAGGTCAGCATCACCATGCTGTTACCTACGCTCCTGCCTTGAAAGAAGCAGACTTCGGAAACGCCGCCCCTGAGTCTCCTTCGGCTCCCACCCCCCGACGCCTCTTCCTGATTTTAGAGCCAACAGATAATGGGTACTTCTGTACTTGCCTTTGAACTTTAGTCTGCTCCTTAACATTAATAGAAAACTGTATGAAAAAGCAATTCATGCACCTATTTGTTTACTTCAAACGAGGTACATCTAATTTTGTATGTATAGTCTTTGTTCATTTTTGACATTTTAATATACTTTGAATACACTTGCTTTAATAAATCAGCAATTTTCAGTTCCAAATCTTCTTCCTTACCAACCCTTTTCATGTATCACTTCCTCTACTGCAACACAACTTCTCTATTTTTTCTCTGTTAAAAATAGTGTCTTACTTATGTCTCCTTGAAGAAAATGTCTTTAGTATGCAATTTTCTAAAGCAAAATTCAATGTTTAGAATTAAAGAATTAATTTTCATGGTAAGGTACACTATCTCATTCTATCTCATCACTTCCAGACAGCTTGAACATTCATTTCTTTCACTGCAAAATTATTTAAATTCATTTTTCTTTAATTTCTTAATTTAGTAGCTGAAAATCAACATCCCAATATTAATAAACATGGTTAATTATGAGTATTAGTAAAGTTGGACATGTTTGCTACTTTAGTTAGAATTTAGTATTTCCATGTCAGTTGCTTTCTCCTCTCCCTTGCCGTTGGCTGACTGGCTCATTATTGTGTTTGTCCATGGCAAGAGTATGGACCATATCTGCACAGTAGTCTTGGATGGCTATGTGAGCCACAAACGTATTTCTGGGATCTGTAATTATATCTTAAACTTGCTAGGCCATATTTTGTTTTGCCACAATCTTAATTTTGTTATCTTTATTCTTTGCATTTTAAAAAGTTGTCTTCATCTTTAAGGATAGGTCTACTTATATGTAATGTCTGTGAACATATAGGGAAGCTCAATGCATCAAACAGCTAATCTGTCTCTCTCCCTCTCTCTCTCCATGTCTCTTTTTCTCTCCCTCTCTCTCTCTGTTTCTCTCCTCCCCATCCTCAAAAAATCATCAATAATGAATTCAAAGCTTATTTCCTACCCACTAGAATGACTATTTTCTAAAAGAAAATGTATGAAGGTTAGAATGTGAAATAATAGTAAATCTTATGAAATGAGTATTCTGATATAAAACAGAACAATTGTTTCAGAAACAAGTATACTTTTTCACAAAATACAATTACTATATTATCTATGAGCTCTATATCTGATTTGATAGCCCTTAAAATTGCAAACAAGTTCTATATAGGTTCATATTCGAAAACTAAGTTCTGAGGACTAAGTTGGTTAGAGTTGTGTCTACACTTGAATCCTACTTGTGCCCCTTTGGAATTCATACACTGAAATCCTAACCCACGTGTTACAATGTTAAGGTGTGGGGATTTCTGAGGAATGATGAGTAATGAGGCCTTTGTTTTCATGACTAGACAGAGTGGCTTTATACTAGAGGCCTGGGAAAGCCAGCTAGCCCTTCTGCCACGCGAGGACATGTCCCAAACTCTGTCCTGAAGGATCGTTGTTGCTAGACTTTCTGCTGTCAGCACTGTGACCACGGATGGCCCAGCCTCCAGAAATATAAGAACTGAAGTTTTATGCTCTATAAATTGTCTAGGTTATAGCTACGACCTGAACTAAAACAGTTGCACCACTATACGAAAACTTTTGATGCCACAGACAGGTACTCTAATGCAGTTACAAGAGTAAATTTTACACCTATCAGTAGGGTAAAAATATTTAAGAATGGGGATAAAAGAAAATAATAAATCTAAAGCAGCCAAAGGAACAAACAAGATAAACATTCATCTGTTGGTCATTGCATGCATGAAACACAGTATATGCAGCAAATAGAACACTATTCAGGAATAAGAGTGAACAGAATGATGAAATGCATAGGTGAGCCCCAAGAAAGTGACTGCATGGAAGAAGCACAAGTTGAGAGGCGCTAATGTATTGTGTGACCTTACTAGCATAAATGTTCACTGAAGGCAGACCTACAGATATGAAACCGGGAACCCTGGTTGCCTGGACCAAGCCAATGGCACTGATCCTGACTTAGTGACATAGACAATCTCATCGGGATGATAGAGATGTTTTTAAATTACTTTATTAATTTATGGGGACAATTTCACAGCTTGGTAAGTTTATCCTGCTACTAATTGCACACTTGTAATGAGCAAATTATGTGATATGTATAATGTGTCCCTATGAACTCATATTGATAAGAGGTACCTAGAACCGGCTATAGGCCAAAGACATTAAGTGAGTCCATTGAACTTTGAAAGGATTTCAAATGAAGGTATCATTCTTACGGTGGTAGCCCTAAGTACATTTGTTTTCACTCAGTTTACAAAGAATATTCATTGTTGTGTAGGATTGGAAGGGTTGGCGGAAGCTGAGACTTGAAATCTTGTTTCATGGATTGCAAGGCTGTGCTCTCATGACACATCTACGTCTGCTGTGTTCAACGTTTAGAAAGAAATATTCACTGGAAGATGTTTTAGGTCTGAACCACAGCAGGAATATACAGCTGTGAGTATATAGTGACCCTGCTGAGTGTGCAACTCTGTATCAATTACAGATGTACTTATAAGTTGCGAATTGATTACTACAAAGCATATCAGTATAACTTTAAAAAAAATTTCAGTTATATTAATCTTCCTTTTTAAATAGGATATATCTAATAATAATAATTACATCTTCATTTCCAAAAGCTTGTCAAAAGTTTATGCAACATTAAAATAAGTATTCTTGCATTATGAAGCTAGATTAATTGTATGCAAATTTACTCATTTGCTCAATAAACTCATTTATTTGCATGAGTTATGATGTTCTATTGTCCATTCACAAGCCTATCAAATTCCAAAATTATTTAAGTCACAAGAAATGTTGCATTTGCTCTAAGGAATGCTGTGGAAGTAAAATGATACAGTGCTTCTGCCGTGAGATTCACTTTTCTAAATTTCTTTGAATCCTACCTGTTTTCTTTGTGGAGTTTCATCAAGGGGACCAAATTATCAAGGTGATGCAAACTGTTCTGGTGTTTTGGAGTGACAACATCCAAAGCAAATATGTACCCATATAACAAAAGAAAAATTTGCGATGTGTTAAGGATTGGGGATAAAAAGATGCAGGCGTTCACTCTTTTGGCTAGCAGTAATAGCAAAAAGAATACCAAGCACTGCACTGTCTGTGTACTTGGACATAACAGAGCTGTGGGATTCTTTAAGCAGTAATAGCTGAGGTCAAAATCCTAATTATTAGCATCATAAAGCATATTGTTGTGTTGATAAGACTAGTTATAAATGAAGACAACAAGATTCTGTAGGGAGAAAATTTCCAAAAGAAAGCTAAGTAGGTAACCAACACTTGCTACAAATCTCTAAGTTATGATTACAGATACTATGATCAATTTTTCATTGGCTTGGTAAACTCTCAATAGTGTGATTTTCCGACAGGAGAGTGAATTAGCACTGACGGTGGCTCTTTATCCCAGGAACTACAGCGAGAAGAGGGAGCACCAAGGGATAGGAGAAATAGGAGAAGGGGCATGTAGGACTAGAGAGACCCCTGTGGATGCAAGAAGAGGGACAGAGCTGCGTGCATGTGGCCCTGATTGTATGAAAGATAAACCAGGAAGAAAGCTACTCTAGTTCTGCTCACACCTATGCCTCCATTCTTATTCTGAGAGTCCAGCCATAGATGCATTTATCTCAAGATAAAATAGCAACAACTCCACAGGCATGCTGATGCTGGGATTCTTGCAGCCCTACCACCACCTCCCGCTCTCCACCTCCTCTGGAATAGTGGATTATAATTGGTGGTCTGGGTTATATGCTCCACTTTAGACTATTATTCATCACTAATACTACAAAGGCACTGATAAAGTTGTAAAGGAAAGAACCTGTATTGGTCTATCATTTTAATCCCAGGGCAAGGAGCTGCCTCTGGTGTTGACCTTGAGGCTGCATTGTCCTTGGTCCCCCATAAGACTTCAAGTGGCAGGAGCTCTGGGGCCTTGAAGGACATTTGCATGGAAAAAAAAGAAATAGCAAAAGGCATGGGAATGAACAGACTTGCCACTTATTACAAATGGCTCATGACTACTAATTGGCTACTAATTCATTCTGGTGACCCAAATTCATAGTCTTTCCATAGGTGCTGTGGTGACCTAACCACATCCAGCAAAGCTCCACTGGCTAAAGCTCACCCACCCTCCAATTCATTACTTTGGCAAAGGATTCTTGATAATTTCAGTTGACCAAGTAACTTAGCAAAGCCATTATGGAAAGTAGTATAGGGCTTGCCCAAGAATGCAAGAATACACTTGTCCGGTAGGGCACCAACTCCATTATTGGATTACCACTAACAGGTAGTGTTCTAGCAAGGAGGTAAGTTAGGGTCACTTTAATAGCAGATTGGAAGAAACTGCATAGGGGAAGGAAGGCTGACAGAAGGCGGATACTGATCACAGAACACATAGCTTCAGTGAGGAGAAATAACTTCAAGAGATATAGTAGATACAATAAGAGACAGACAGTAATATGTATTATATACTACATCCTTGTTACTATTGTAATAAGACTAAATTATATAAAAATGTTCTCCACTTAATGAACTGCTTAAAAAGTGTTCAGATTTACGACATTGCTTAGACCTGTGACACAAGTCTTTGGCACATTTCTGCGCATCTTGTCTGTAAAGCCTCAATATTTTTCATGGCTCAATGCGCTTTGTTTAGGCAATAGTCTGATTTTCATTGATAGCACTGTAGAATGCTGTAGTTTTATCCTGTTACACAGTATGGCGCTGCATGTAAGCATTGTGTAAATAATAAGGTCCTCAGGTTGGAGTTTCCTTGGACTATTTCTTTGTTCTGAATATTGTAGTGACATCTTACCGCAGTCCCTCATTGAGCCACCAGTTCCTCTAACTGTCTGGTCATGAGGCTGGAACTTGGTCACTCAGTGAAGAAAATCTGTATCTGAAGATTTCTAAGAGGATGCTTCAAATATCCTAGCAACAAGATAGTTAGGTCAGCTATACAGCTATTTTTTTCCCAATTCATCGGGAAGAAAAGTCTGTGATTGTTTAGACAAGATATCAAGTCTGCTACTTGTCCTCTGAGTAATTACACTGGACACAACAATATGCAATGTATTAATTACTGCAATTATCCTACTTACCTGTATCAAAACTGTTTCATTGTTATTTCATCTTTTTTTCTGGTTAAAATGAATAAAAAGTAAAATACAATAAAAGAAAACAAGAGATCTCCAAAGGCCATGGAGAGTGTTTAATGAGTCATATACACAAGTTGAAATATCAAAATAAAAAAATTAAAAGGGAAAAATATTACCCTAAACTGCATAGCAAGATTCTTTCTCAAAAACAAAGTAAATAAATAAAGGGGGCTTTTGGGTTAGCCCAGTGTTTTAAGTGCCTGCCCTGGCAATCCCAGTCAGGCCCAGGAGACGACAGTTCAGTCCCCGCACCTGCACTTAAGGCAGACTGAGCCAGTCAAAAAAACAAAACAAAACAAAACAAAACAAAAACAAACAAACAAACAAAAAACTTCTAAATAAAGACAAAATGATCGTGTTGCACACACAATATACTTAATGTTTTCAATTTTTCAATATACTTAATTTTTGTCCAAAAATACCTAAAACTATAAATTTTATACTTTTCCATAATCTGATTTAATTTTCAGTGTAGAAGTGTTATGCAAATACGTTTAGAGTAATACTTTCACTTCTGGGACAGTACAAATTCATTACGACATTCAGTACAAAATCAATAGTAAATAATATGGGCCCAAAATTTCACCAATAAAAAACAAAAATGAACAATTCAGAAAATCTCTTATTTTAAGAAAAAATTTGCATATGCACAGCTTAAGCAACTGTAACCATTATGAAGGGCAGGAAATTACTAATGCTTTACAATTATTTTGAGGCTGGCAGTATACTTCAGCAGCGGCGGACCTGTCTATGGTGAGTGAGGCCTTGGGTGTGATCCTCAGCGCTGCAGGATAAATAATGATTTTACAGTACAGAAATGTAACTGTGGCAGATGGGCTGAAAAGCAAAGTCAAATGCAGTGATCTCCCACAGCGTGGCATGGTATTGTACACTACCGCTTATTGAGCTAACAGAGTTTCTTTAAAAGAACTGAAATACTCCTTTTATAAAACTGTAAAGACATTTTAAAGTTAACGTTCCTTTCGACAAAAGAAATGACTATTAAAGAAACTGCTGATTCATATGCATTTTAAATTCAATTTCAATTCAACATTTTTATTTTATAAATATTTTTTCGAGAGCTAAGGAGATAGCACAGCCATCTAAGCACTTGCCTGGCAAGCTCAAGGACCCATGTTTGATCCTTGGTGCTGCATGCCATGCTGGTCCTGAAACCAGGCATGGTGGCACATGCCTATAGTCCCAGCCCTGGGGAGGATGAGACAGGAGGATCGCCACAAGGCCAAGCTGCATAGTGCAACCCTGTAGCAAATAAATAAAGAAACAAATAAATAATTAAATTAATAATAATATTTCTGCTGTAGAGTCCCATTTTATCAGCGTATCTTTAAGCTTAGACAGTGAATGTTTATGTGATAGAGGTCCACTCAGAAATATGTGTTCCTGCAGGGAATGTTGTAAGTAACAGCAGCACTTATTTTGCTTTCTTGTGTACAACCTAGGAAGGGTGCACTTGCTCAAATTACCAACAAGTGCTCTAGCATCAGTACGTTCACCTTTAAAAAGTAAGTTCAATGTGATCGGATCCCAGTGGGCCACTGAGGGAGTGTTTGAAAGTATGCTCAGAAAGAGTATGTGGGCCTTGACGGTTATGCTCAAGTGTAATGTTTATTCTCAGTGTGACAGTGTTGCAAATGCTAGACAGAAACCTTGCAAGCAGGGGGTCAGGGCTGGTCCCTAACCTTACTACTGTGGTAGGGCCTGGCCCTTCCCCGGAAGGCCAGACCTCAAGACAAAAGATGAAACATGCAGCTTCACACCTCCATTGGGATGGACAGCGAGGACTGGTACTTTGAATAGGCATCAGTCACCTTGAAAATGCCAGGAAGGGCCGCTAATCCTGCCCCCAATAGGAATAGATTGATGAAATATAAGCATACATGACTTTTACCAAAACGGTAAAGTAAAACTAAACTATTGGAGGAAAATATGAGCAATCTGGACAAATAATCATGAATCATTGGTGCGCCCGCAAGTCACCACCATGACATTGTGGTGCTTTTGGTGCAGGGGATAGAAACTCCCAACCTGAAAGTTGACTTTTCTAAAACCAAAGAACGAAGATTAGGAGCCATGGAGGTTAAGAGTAGAATATATTTGCTGAGGGAAAGAAAGCTTCTGTGGAGAGAGGGTCAGAAGGGGACTCAAGCGGGTTGTCAAGGGCCCTGCCTTTCCTAGGGAATTTTATAGAGTCAGTCCAAGAGGCAGGGCATGAGGTGGGAAACTAGGGAACTGGCAAGGTGGGCATGAGGGGGGACAAATCTGCGGTCAGACAGCAAGGTCACAAGCCCAATTGCTCAGGAAACACTGACTAAATCAGTATCAAATGAAAAAGTCAGTCACCTAGGACAGGGGCTCTTCCTTCAAGGTTCTAGGTCAGTGGCTCTTACTGGCTTTTGCAAAGTGATTGACACCTATTTGGAACATCAGTGCTCGATGACCATCCCCAGGCAAGTATGTATTTTCGTTTAAATTTTGTCTTGAGGCCTGGCCTACAGAGGAGTGCCTGTCTCTCCCACAGCTGCCAGGTGCCTTGCCTTCTGTATTGGCTCTTTGAGGACCCAGGCCTGTTGGATTGCCTGTACTATTTCTACGCACCTCAGCTATCTGCCACGCTTTTAGCGACAAAACTCTCAGCCTCAAGTAGAATCTCAGGTAATAAGAATGCTTAATATCAACACAATATTAGCTCGACTCGCTTTGCCCTTCAGGACCTACAGAAGGAGAAGAAGAAACGGGGCAATAATAATTATAAATGATGATAAATAATAACATCTGTTGGGAGATAAAGGGTGAAGTATGACAGCTGGAGAAAATGTGATTACATTAAATCTTATGGTTAAATAGGGATGCCAAACAGTAGATTAATAAGTTTCGAAATTTCTTGGATAAATTTTGTTTTAGGAACAACACATTACTAATTAGAAATCTAAACCGCCTATGCTGCATATTTAAAAAGAAAGTTTTAATGTGTGATTTTTTTTTTCCAAATTTGACAGATTTAGGTTGAAAAATTTAGAATTTCATGCCAAGGCAAAACAGATTCTCTCCACACAAGTTAATTGGGCTGGGATCATAATCACTATTCTGCAACTATTTAAATTAAGGAACAGATCTGGTGACTGATGAAGAAGATCATATAATCCCAGCAGCTTGAGATATGTCACAGGGGATCTGAAACTCAAACAGCAAAGAACAGGCAATATTTTGAAAATAATTAAACTACCTTTTACTGTGACATTTATGTGATTATATAATAAATTCAATTTCTCTCATTTTTGTTCATTAAAGGTATAGCAACTCACAATTTTCTACACCAATTATTATCCTTTTTTTTTGTGCGTGTGTGCGATGCTGCAACCACTCTGTGGATTTTATGTCTAAAAACTAAAACCAGAAAGAAGCTGCGAAACACAGACCATTAACTCAATCATTGGTATTGCAATTTACAGAGTGAAAATGGCAGAAATAACATGAAATTCATTTAAGATAATGAATGAGAAATAGCAATGCTTTCTAACCTCAGTAGATAATAGTAAATTAAACAGTAAAAGTTCAGCTAAATATGCATCTCATCAAAGAAGAAATAGTGATAGCAAAAGTAATTGCTAAATTCATTATTAGTCTCAGTCAGTCATTATGAATCACAAATTAGAGCAGAGATGAGAGATACGCCGCACACCCAGCAGGCCAGGACCCCGGATTCATGCTGGACAGCAGAGGAGGATTTCCACATTTTTCTGGCGGGAAAAGAAAATAGTAGAGACTCTTCAAAGACTTTCTTGTAAAGGTATGTGCATGTTGATTCGAGGACTCCCGCATCTCTTATCTACCACGTAAGGTTTCCAAGGAGGAAGCTCTTTTGTGAATACTTGCACCATGTTTGCATAAATTTCTCCGAAGTGGTACCAACCCATAGGTCACTTACCTACAGAACAGGTGATCTGTTGCAAATCCAGATAATGGAATAGTTGTGGTAATTGAATCACAGAGCCGTATGGATAATCCTTAAGTGTTTTATCTGAGTGCAAAGAGCCACACTTTTAAAGCTACATGATGTCATTTACATCACTTTCTGGAAAAACAAAAAACAAAAAACAAAAAACAAAAAACAAAAAACAAAACCGTAGTAGACTGTGGGACACCGGCAAATACAAAGGGTCAAAGACAGGATGGCAGTGACTGAAGAGTTTTTGGCATCGATTTCTGGGCTGGATATAAGATTCCTACATTATCAAAACACAGGGCCTTCCATATCACATGGTGAACTTTATAGATTAAAATATCTATGAAATCTGAAGAACATATCAAATACCATAAGCAGAGAAGAAAACCACCCTAATTCACAGGCTTTAATCAGTTTGTTCAAATGAAGTGATTTCATCCCAGCACTTGCGAGGCTGAGGCAGGAGGATCGATGTGAGTTCGAGACCAGCCTGGGCTACAAGAGTGAGCTCAAGGCCAGCCTGAACTGCATAGTGAGACCCTGTCTCAAAAAGATTTAAAAAAAAATAGTGATTTCTAAGATCTGAGCAAATCTTTACTACAGAGACTTGATAGAAAAATTTTGTGTATATTTACATGATCTTATTTAATAAATAAAATTGAATTACATATGATGGAGAGAGAATGGGAACCTCTCAGAATATAGGTATTCATTGTATGTAACAATAAGAAATGAATGAAAGCTGAGAAAATACAATGTCCATATATGCACGTCATTGGGCTTATCAAAGATGAGAGGAGCACGTGAAATGTCCTCAACAGCTGTACTTTTTGTTAGTAAAATAATAAAGTCCTCTCCTTGCTGTGCACTTTTTTCAGAAGAGATTTCAGAAGAGGGATAATTCTTTCTAAATGACTTTACTTACTTACATGTGTTTCTCCCCCCCGCCCCCAGAACCGGGGGATTGAACTCAGACCCTTGCACTTGCCAGGCAAGCACTTATTTTACTGAGCTATCTCCCCAGCCCCCGTATTTCCTTATTAAGCTATTTTAGAGTTGAGCAAACCTGTCGTGTGGGACTTCACTTCTTCCATGAGGGTTAGAAGACTCAGTGTCCTTTCCATGCCTGCTCTTAGCAGGGGGCCACCGCGTGATACTGAGGATAGCTAAAGCCTTCAGCTTGTGTCACGCTTCTGAGAAAGGGGTTCAGTGGCTGAGTATCTTCTGTGCCAGCAATGCCTCATTTCCTTTTCCTCTGAATACCGATATGTCTGTAAGACCAGAGCACTTTTACTGCTTTCATTTGAACTCATTTTTTGTACTTACTTTATAAATATTACAGGTGAAAGTACAACCAATTAGCACATCTTAAAGAGTTGTCTCCCTGTGTAACATGTTAGGTATTTAAACTTAAAGGTTACCAAAATGATAGTTCAATATTCCATTAAATGTCCTCATTGAAGTTGCTAGTTCTAAACACTTGAGGTACAATGCATTATAATCAGAAAATTGAAAACATAATTTAATTAGAGGTATGAATAAGTATGCCAATGGGATAAAACTTTTAATTCTAAAACTAGACCACAATATGCCAACAGGATAGTATTTTTTCTTATAAGGCTGGACTAATTTTGGTAAAATTATCATTGCCTGTTGTCTTTTAAAATACCAAGCTTTTGGGGCAAGGGAGATACCTTCGTGGCAGAAGTGCCTGGCTGGAAAATGTAAGGTCATGAGTTCAAACCCTGGTCCCATAATAAATAAACAAATAAATAAATAAACAAATAAGTATCAAATAAATAAAATAACAAATTAGTATATAGGTTCACCATGGTAACACACATTATTGTAGATTGCCTAAAAAAAGTGTATATTCTGCTCTTGAATGACCACTGCTATTGAATATTTTTTCATATACTTATTTGCCATTTGTATCTCTTCATTTGTGAAGTGTATATTCATCTCAGATATCCATTTTTGGATTTGGTCTTTAAATTTTGTAGTCCTGAGTTTTAAAAATTCTTTATATATTCTAAATAGCAATCTTTTGTCCAACGGACAATGTGCTACATATTTTTTTTTTTCAAATTGTAAGTTTTCCTTTTGATCGGTTGGTTATTTCTTTTGGCAGGCAGAAACTTCAAAAGGATGTGATTCCAGGTGTTGATTCTTTGAAGAATTTCCTGTGCAGTTTGATTTGTATTCATGAACTCTCTACCGACCCCTATTTCATTAAGGTTTCTACGTACATTCTTTTCCAGTAGATTTAGTATTTCAGTTTTAATATTTAAATCTTTGATCAGTTTTGACTATAATTTTGTCCATCGTGATGTTTTGTTTTGTCTTTAAGCCAATCTTGCACCTTTAAAGCTGGTAATCTCAACAACTAATTTGAAGATAACATCACTCAGTACAGCAACCACTGTTGAATTTCTATTACTTTGCTCAGTGTAATTTTGTATCATTTCTAATGTTTTATTTTTATCACTATTTAGTATTCTTTATTTTCCATCTTTTTTTGGTCTGTTTGAGGCAGGGTCTTGCTATGCAGTTGAGGCTGACCTTGAGCTCACTTTTGTAGCCCAGGCTGGTCTTGAACTCTACCAATCTTCCTGCCTCAGCCTTCCAAGTGCTGGGATTACAGGCATGAGCCACCATGCCTGACTATTTTCTATCTTTTATGTAATCATTTATTTGAAACTCTTCGTACACAAATTTGCCATTAATGAGCCATATGAAGCAACAAGAAAATGAGATATAACACAGGAAAAAAAGCAAATTATTAGAAACATCAGCCTGGAAATCTAAATTAATTATGCCAAATATGCTGAAGGGCCTGGTGGAATACGTGGACAATTACTTTAAAAGTTTATCAACTGAGTCAAAGAGATGACCATGGAAGTAAAACATATCAATGCAGAAAACATATTAGATAAAATCCAATTGAGGATTTCTCAATATAATAAAAGCCATTTATAAAAATGTACACCTTACACTGTACTTCATGGTAAATGAACAGTTTTTTTCTTTTTTATTAGTTTTAATAAGGAATAACAATGAGACAGTCTCAAAATGCATTAGTAGCACAACCACACTAATTAATGTAATGTATATTGTTGTCTTCATTGCACCTGTCCAGAGTACACGATGCAGATATGATAACTTTTCTAAACACTATTAGTACAAATATTATTTCTCCTTGAACTAACAGATAGTTGTATATATAGTCCAATATTCCATGATAGTAGTGGGTTATCAGCAGAGCTGGCAATGTTGGAAACAGTTGACTTGGGCCTTTCGCAGCTCAGCATACTACTTTGGCTTTAGTTTTTATCCCTTGTGGTTAAACTTTTCTGCTGGGTGGCAAAGGCCAAGTTAAAGCAAGACCTATATAATGAAACATGTAACATTTGTATCTCCCAAGGTCAGTCAAATCCTCTCAGGATTTACCTTGAAGTCATGTATAGAATTTTGTAGAACTGTTGACCGTGTCAGCCATCTGAATGAATCATAGCCATTGCTTGACAGGTTTGCTCTTTGTGAAACCCTGAGGAAATGATTTCTTTCTAGGTGATTCTCATTAGGCACACTATACATCATTGATCCTTTCCTCTGTGGCCCCATAATCTCCTTGAACAGAAAATTTGAGACAACACTTATGAATAGCATATTATATTACAGGTTCTTTTATGTCCTGAGTCCTCACTGACCTTGAAGGGCTAGGGCCAATTTTTTTTTTTTTCTAAATTTTTGGTCTGCAAGCTTAAATTGTTAACCCTCCAGAAAAGAAGCTTAGTGATACTATTACTCTGCAACATAGGTACTTGAACTTAACATCATTGTCTTTCTGAATATTAAATGTCTTAGACTTAACTTGGAACGAGCATTTTCTGTCAATCATTGATATTCTAACTAATCCCTACAGAATGTGATAAAAGCAGTTACACATTTTTGCACAAAAATTTAGAAATCTAAGCATATACAAGATTGTAGCAGGTCAATCCTTAGCATTTTTCCTTGTCTCCTATTCTCTTTAATTACCCTTGTTTGTTTTCGTTTAAAACAAACATTTACTTTAGAGAGAGTATAACAATAATTGAAAGTACATTAGAAGCAATATACCACTAAAAGGTCAGAATGACAGGCATTCCAAGCATGGTTTTAGTCTTACACATTGACACTGTGAGTGCCAAAAACTATTTTGTATTCTTAAAAAATTAAAAAATAAGTTCACTGATAAAAAGGAATATATAATCTTCCCCATAGAAAGTTAAATACACTGCTCTATAATTGGGTATTAACTAAACAGATTAGAGAGGAATAGTGATGCCTCCCTCAAAGTATAAACTGTATTCAATTCATTTGCATCTTGGAATTCATACAGAAGTATAATTAAATACGAAGGTAAGACCTGTAGTCTCAGTGCAGGGAGATGACTCAGTAGAATAAGTCCCTGCTCTGCAAGTACAAGGTTTTGAGTTCTATCCCTGCTACCATAAAAAAAAAAAAAAAAAAAAAAAAAAAAAAAAAAAAAAAAAAAAAAAAAAAAAAAAAAAAAAAAAAAAAAAAAAAAAAAAAAAAAAAAAAAAAAAAAAAGAATTGTAGTCACAATTGAAAAGGTAGAAGTTAATATTTATTTTATGATTTTATAAAAATTTAATTTCATTTTTTGGCACTGGGAACTGAACTCAGGACCTTGCACTTGCCAGGCAGACACTTCAGCTACTGATCTGTCTCCCCAGTCTAACGCTAATATTTACTGAGAACAGTACATGAGCCACTTTGTCAGGCACACTCTACACGTGTCCCTTCATCCTTCCAGCACTTCTGCAAGACTGTGGCTACTGATTGACTACCTCATTGCTGAATTCTAAAGGTCAAAAGTACACAGAGAAAAGCTCATGCTGCTCAGACCTTGAGCGTCAACACGTAAGATTCTGCTCTAACTTTGACCCCAAAAGTCAAGAGCTAATGCAGAGCCCAGCCAGACTCAGAGACTAAATTTGTCGTTGTTAATTAAGTAAACTTCTCCCTCACTTTGCAGACTTTATGTGCCTTTATACAATACATGCTCTAGCACCTGCACAGTGGCTACCACTCACCTGCGCCTTTCAGTGCATGCAAACTGTTCAGAAATAAACGCTGCTGACCGTGACAAGCAACACGCACAACTTGCCACCCCTGTTATTACCGCTGCCTCTGAAATAATGACCTAGATCGCTTTTTTCACACAGCAGTGATACATTTCACAGTATCTAAGAAGTACTCAGGAGGTACTCAGTTTTCTTATCCTCTTTTTGTTTTCCATCTCAACAAACACGACAAGGAATATTTCCCTTCCATAAACTTGAATTTGCTTTTGTCCACAGAGGACTGGCTTGGGGCTGACATTTATTTATTTATTATTTATTTATTTATTTATTTATTTGTTTGTTTGTTTATATTTTAGGGAAGGGTTTCAGGGCCTCACAACTAGATCAGACTGGTAGAGAATTCCTGTTTACAGCCTTCCAAGAGCTGGGATTACTGGTGAGCGCCACCAAGCCAAGTCTCAATTTCCATGTCAGCATACTCTGGGAATGGTGCCAGCAGAGCAGGCCCCGATGCTTGAACCGCCAGCCCCTGCTCACAGGTGCTTTAATCCACTGAACTACTTGGCCAGCCCTGACTTTTAAATACAATTGCTAGTACAAAAGCCATAAGAAGAAAATGAGTATCTACAGGATCTGTTTAGGCTTATCGGGACAATGACCACAGCATCAAAGCAATGTAGGTTAAATTGTCTGCCTCTTATGCTAATTGTGCCATCATCCTTCTTACCTTCCAGAAACGATATAAATTTTAGACTGTCAAATTTAAGATTTACGATTTTCATGTACATAAGTAACGTAAGGTTGCTATCCTACTCTAAAAACACTGTGAGATTCAAGTGTCATTTTGAATTTGTGCTCAATTTTTCTTATAGCAAAGGCTGAGTTGTTTTTAGTTGGTTAAGTATAAAGCAGAATTTTTTTTTAAAAAGTTATGAAGATGAACATCAACTTATTCTTTGAAAAAGGCAATGTACTCAAAAATGAGAAGCATGACTAAAAAATTGCATAAAATTTAGATGAATAATGTCATTGAGTGTGTTGAGATAAATATTCAAGATGCTCAGGAGAGAAGTTTGTACAGCAGTGAGCAGGTGGAGCTTGGATACAAGGTGTCGTGCAAGCCGGCACGCTGGCAGGAAGGGACACCATTCTATTGCTCTTGTGTCTGTGGGCAAACTGTAATTTCCCTAAGCTGAGACTTCTCATCTGTCAATGTGAGACATTTATTATAATGGTTAAATTAAAAAAGTTGATAGACTCTCACAGACAAAGACTGTAGAAAGTACTTATCATAGAAAAGTACTTAGTTTTTAATATTATTTCTTCTTATTTAATAATCTGAGATGTTATGAGACCAAATTAACCTTATTATTAACAGATACACAGATTCTTAACGATTATAAAACATTGGTCCCAAGGTAAATTCACTCAAGCTCATGAGACCAATTAGAATACTAAATACTTTGCAATATTAAAACCATATGGAAATTTAAAACTCTAATGAGCACAGTAACATGATCTCTCTTACAAAGCTTTCAAAAATCTTAAATTTTGCCACATTTTCTTTAGCTACAATTTAAAGTGAAGTGAAGTGAAGGGAAGTTATGACGCATACCTGTGATCCCAGCACTCTGGAGGCTGAGGCAGGAGGGTTGTTGTGAGTTCACGACCAGCCTGGGTTACAACGTGAGTTCAAGGCAGCCTGAACTATATAGCAAAACCCTGCCTCAAAGTGACAAAATAAATAAATAAATAACTCAAGCACTCAGTGTGCCTCTCTTTAAACTTGATGAGCAAGACCGTCTTGAAGTTGCCCTCACTTTTACTGAACTGCAGGGTTTTTCAGACCCTGAGCTCTTGATTTCTTTTCTTTAGGCATTTACTTTAGAAAACTTACAATTTATTTTTGCTCCTTTTAAATATATGTAAAACTTTTTTTGTAAAAGCATCTTGCCACTTTCACAATAGAGAACATCTTCCTCAAATATCTAAGAGCTATCACTTTGAATGTAATCATATGAGGATAGAATATAATGTATACCTTATTTAAAAGTTGAGCACGAGAAATAATATAGTGTATGTTAATATCTCTAACATTGATTGTATCTTTTGGATATTGTCTACATAAAATACTTTAATTTTTTAAAAAGGATGATAACACCCTATGTTTGTAGACAGCCTAGCTGGGTAGAAGTCATATAGACAGCCAGAGATAGACCCTAAAGCAGCAGTATGGAAGAGGTGCCACATCACACCTGTGGGGGAGGAACGGACCTCAGGCAAAAGGTGCAAAAACAGGCCCGATGCCCATCCTAAGGACAAACTGATATTGAAAATAAATCCAGCCGTCTTAGAGAAGCCTGGAAGAACCGCTGACCCAGACACTGCAGGACAAGCTCCTGTTGGATCCCCATTTGTTCAACATTATTTGAGCAATTGTGCTCATAATCTTATTGGTTTAACGCAGCGTTGTCCCACTGCATGCCCATTTTGTAATTTCCCACCCAGGACCGGCCTCACCTCCTGGTTTTGCAGTCTAAAAATTCCTAAAATAGAAAGAAACCTTGGCAACTCCCTCGGGATTCCTGTCTCTCAGACAGAAGATTTCTTTCTCCAGTAAATATATCTTTCTCTTACTCTTCTGTTCTTCTAAAACTGATTCTTCAGTTTTAAAGAACACAATCTTATACTGGACATCTAACCTGTTGGGAAGGTTTTTTTTTCTCTATGTCACTACCAAGTAAGTTTGTTAGGTCCTCATGATTAGGCCTCTCCCAAGCTGAAGAGAAAATACTTGGAAAGAACACTCTGTCAACTAGGAAAGACCCCTTACTCAACCCAAGACACAAAAATAAATCTGATTATTGGACAGCTCCCAGGCCTAGTTCTCAGGCTTAAGGAAACCCCCATAAATCCACAGAAGGCCACATGTAGGTGAGCAGATACCACTGTCATCCTGTGTTTCCCTCTCCCCAGAGAGTCACCAGACTGACCCAGGACCCATGAAAGACTTACAATTCCATCCTTCTTGGTGAAATGCCCTCTTCCATACTTAGGCTACACTATGAAGCTGGCCGTCTTCCTTTGTTCCTGGTCAGTAGTATTCTAGACCTGGGCCATGGTGGGCCCAGCCTGAAGTAAACATAACGCTGTTTGCTTCAATCCTGCCTGTCCTAATGACCTTGGTCACTGTTTGAGTGTAGTCGGACAAAGACAGAAGAAATAAAAAAATAAGCCAAAAAGAAACAAGGAAAACTATAACTTTAAATTTTACTTTAAGAAAAATTGTTTTGAGACACAAATATTATCCAAGATTTGCAATACTTTTATTCCCTTCATAAAACTCACTGAAGAAAAGAGAGAGAGAAAAAAAACAAAGTCCCGAGAGTGTTAAATAGCAATCTTGCAAGCGGAAGAAATAAAGAGACTTAAATAGCAAATGCAAAACCTAAGTTACTCTGATTTGCAGATGATACGACCTTTTGTAGGTAAAAATCTAAGAATTAAAGCTGTCCAAAACGGCTCAAAACGTAGGCAGCTGTTGAAATTGCGTAGGCAGTCAGACAGGGCTGCACCCTCAAAAGGGACAGCAGGGAGGACAAAACACCCTGTGGCTGTGGGACAAAGTTGCTCCTGCTGTGGGCCAGACCTCAAGACAGAAGATCAAATGGATGCATCCACATCCCTCCCTAGGAAGGGACCTCGGGATCCAAATTCCAAATAGTCATCAACCATGGTGAAAAGGCCAGGAAGAGTCACCAACCCAACCCTCTACAGTTAGCTCCCCTGTTCTGTTTTCATTTCTGCTTTCCACGTGACTCCCTTTCCCCTTTGATCCTGATTCAATCAATTTTACCTTAGCAGTTGTGCTTGTGATCGTACTGCTTGACCATGGCTTTGTCCCATCTCTTACCTACCCTATGAGTTTCCGTTTTCCCCCACCTTGGACACACCTCATCTCCTGGATTTGCTCTATAAAAGTCTCTAGGAAGGTAGGCAGGGCCTAGAGCAACCCATCAGGGTTCCTATCTGTCCCTCTTGAGGACAGAAACTTTATTTCTCCCAACAAATATATTCTGCTCGTAACTTCCAGTTCTCCTGAATTTCATTCCTCGATTTCTGAGAACAGAAATCCACCCAGGATATCTTTTTTTTTTTTTTTTTTTGTCTTTTTGAGACAGGGTCTCGCTATGCAGTTGAGGCTGACCTTGAGCTCACTTTTGTAGCCCAGGCTGGTCTCGAACTCACACCAATCCTCCTGCCTCAGCCTCCCGAGCGCTGGGATTACAGGCGTGAGCCACCACGCCCGGCCACCCAGGATATCTTTAAGGCTGGGAATTTCCTTCCCCTAAATCAGTATGAAACTAAAAATCATGATGATGCTGGCACAAAACACACATGTTGGTCAGTGAGATAGAAAAGGTGATGCAGAAGCAAGCCCTCGCATGTTCAGCTGTCTGCAGCTTGATAAAGAAGCTTAAAACCTTTAGTGGGGAAACAGTAGCCTCTGGCAATAGCTAGTCGAATAACTTTGACTTCCAACACACGCACTCATGATCAAGTGCAGCCTAGCTTACAGACACGTATACACCAAGCAATGGCTACTGAGGCCTATCTCAGAAGCTCAGAAGGATCATTCTCCTTTCCGTTTTCTGCTAGTTTGGGTTCCGCTAATGAACAGTTGCGGCCCAGGTCCATGCGCATGTGCAACGGCCGGAAGCAAGATACCAGAAGTCTGTTTCCTGCTTTGCCCTCTATTGGACTTAGGCTTTCAACAGATAGGGAGAGCAAGCAATCAGCTTTGCTCAGCCTGACAGCTGAAATCTTAGTCTTGTCTAGAACAATATCTGGAAACACTAAGAAATTATGTTTCAGTGGTTTATCTGACCTGGCAATCAAGTCAATGTATACAATTCACTACCACAATTGTCATAAGAAGTTTCAAATAGAAATTTAATTGAATTTCAATACAATTACATTTATGTGACTTCATGAAAAAGAAAATGGAGCCTTAAAAACTGCATTCTGTGAAAGACTGAAAGATATGATATTAGTATCAGTTAATATATAAGACATTAAGAATGATTTTAAGTTCAGAATGTCCACGTACACTTTGTTGAGCCAAGCCTGTTCCAAATAGTGCTGTAATTGAGTTAAGAAACCTGTGGGTGAGGACGAGGGCTCAAGCCGAGTTAAGAAACCTTGCATTTGGTTTTGCTGCACAAGTATAATTTGCAATTCTATACAATGTGTGGTAGTATACATAAGATGAGCGGTCTACTTAATCAAATTTATAAAAATATTAACATAAGTAAAATAAGAATGACTGAGTTGGGAAATTTTTTGATTAAATATTATATAAAAATTGAATGACAAAAATGTACTTTTAGGTTGGTCATCAGAGGCTGAATGGTAGAGATGGTTGTGTTTTAAGGAAGTACTTTGTAGATTAATCTAAACAATTTTATATTACATGACTAATATATGTGATTTTTATATTGGTTGTCTAAATTTAAGTTACATGTTGAGGAGAGCAATGCAAACTTTAAAGAGCTTATTAAAATCTCAGATTAGTACAACTAGAAGGTACATACTACAGAATTTTAAAGGAAGTTTACATTGCATATATGTCAGTTAGTTACTTAGGATTTCAGTGAGGGCTGGTGAGATGGCTCAGCGGTCTAAGGCACCTGCTTAGGTAAGCTTAGGCAACCACAGGGACTGAGGTTTGATCCCCGGCACCACATGCTGCGCCAGACCCAGGGCAGGCTGAGCTGGCCATAACATAAAAAAAAAAAAGATTTCAGTGAATTGTAATCATTGAAAACAGAGCCTTACAATAGCTCCTGGAATGTGTATGTGCATAGAAACAAATGTAGAAATAAGTACTTCAGTGGTCCAGAACACTGTGTGTGTGTATGTATTTATTTATATTTTAAAGAGAAAAGCAAAAACAGACAGGAACAAGACAGAAGCAAAACAACATAAAACAATAAAGGTGGTACAAAATTTCAAAACAAGAAGAGAAAGTTAACAATTTTTGTAAATGTATTTTCCAAGTGAAGCAAATTACTTCTGCCTGGTCTAGGACACTGAAGGCAACAGTCAGTTTTCTTCCTTTAATGGATAAAATGACACAATACTTTGGGGGGCACTCTGGGATCAAACTCAGGACCTTGCTCTTGCAATGCAGGCACTTAAGTCACTGAGCTTCCTCTTCAGCCCAATAATGGTTGTTACTTACATATTGTTATCATCAGATTTATTGCTCAGATTACAAGATATAGGCC
This sequence comes from Myocastor coypus, assembly GCA_004027025.1. Taxonomy (NCBI): domain Eukaryota; kingdom Metazoa; phylum Chordata; class Mammalia; order Rodentia; family Myocastoridae; genus Myocastor; species Myocastor coypus. The sequence goes on along the minus strand of PVJA010020427.1, from coordinate 6,286 downwards.
AGCCAGATTGATCAAACAACTAAACATGGACATTTTCCTTCAATAAACCTTAATTTTTTCCTTGTCATTTTCTGTGTGTGTGTGTGTGTGTGTGTGTGTGTGTGTGTGTGTGTGTCTGTGCTCATGCATGCCTGCCCTGGGAGTAGTGCTGGTGAGGCATGTGGTGCCAGGGATCAAACCTTGGCAGTTCCTGTGCTTGCCTAAGCTTGCCTAGGCAAGCATTTGAGTCCACTGAGCTATCTCGATGGCCCTTCTTTGTCATTTTTACTTTTTATTATTTTTATTTTAAAGGGAGCATAGGAACAATAGATAAGACATTAGAGATGATACTCATTTAAATAAAAGAAGATGAAAGGTATCCAGTGATAATTGTTTTACTACATATTGCCATCTTCAGTGTAATTACTCAGGTTACAGAAATAAGCATATAAAATTAGTCGAAGTAAAAATTGTGTAACTGGTTATGTCACATTCTATGGAGAGTTATTAGGATACCAAAAATTGTCAGAAAATATCAATTCCAAGCTAAGTCAAAGATGTTTGATATTCAGAAAGCCAGTAATGATAAGCACAATTACCTATGTTATAGAGTAATAGCATCACGAAGCTTCTCTGCTGGAGGGTTGAGAATGTAAGCCAGCAAACCAAAAATTGGAGAAAAAGAAGGGCTATGAGGATAGCCAATATTGTGGCCCTAGCCCTTCAAGGTCAGTAAGGAGTCAGAACATAAGAGAACCTGTGCTGTAATATCCTATAACTCAGAGGTGTCCCAAATTTTCTGGTCAAGGAGATTATGGGACCTCAGAGGAAAGGGATAAATTCCCTATAGTGTGTCTAAGGAGAGTCACCCAGAGAAAAACATTCTCTCAGGCTTTCACAGAAAGCAAACTGGTCAATCAATGGCTGTGACTTGTCCCGAAGCCTGACACTGACAACAGTTTTATAAAGCACTGCACATGGTTCTAAAGTTAATCCTGAGGACATTTGACCTTGGAAGACACAAAAGATGAATGTTTTGTTATACAGGTCTTGCTTTAACTTGCCCTTGATCACTCAGCGGAAAAGCTTAATTACGAGGCATGAAAGGCAGAGCTAGACTGTTGTGATGAGCTGTAGAAGGCTTGGATCAATAGCCTTCAACATTAGCAGTTTCACTGGTGTCCCACTGAAATTGTGGAACATTGGACTGTGTATGCATCTGCTTCCTCTTAGTTCAAAGAGAAGAATTTTTTTTTCTTTCCTGACCAATATCAATTGGAAGGTGTGTCATGTCCACACCCTGTGCTCTGTACTGTGAAGACAATATGCAGTGTGTCAACTGTTAAAAAAAAGTTTATTGAAAGTGTTAATGTTTAATTGTTTGATCAATCTTATATACCTATATCTATTAATCTAAACTGATCCAATGATGAAAATATGTAATGTAACCAGTGTTAAATTTTTCTGGTTTTGAAATTCTATACTATATGTACTCTTATTTGTAACTTTTTTCTATCTTTGTTTCTGCTATTTTTAGATCTTAAAATAAAAAAATAAATAAAAGAAATGTTTTAAACATTAACTGCTCCCTTCAAAAAACTGAAATATGCAATACAAACCCTGTATTTAAATATGAAATTATATGCTTACACATCAGAATTTAGCATTTAGTGAGGAAAAAACTTTCAATAATGCTTCTATTTTTATTTCAATGTCAGCATAATAGAGGTTCTATTTAATTGTGTATTTAAGTGTATATTTAGTGTTGAGATGGAATAAAAAAAAGGAATTGTAAAACTTTGTAATATTTAAATTTTCAGAAACAATAAAACCCATACATTCAGATAACTTTTTAAGGGTTTCACCTAAAAAATTTGTAAAGAAAAATTTTGGAACCAAAATTATTTGACTATGAAAACAGCTATTAAAATGATAGGATTTAAATTTCTTTTTCATCCAATAGCAATTTTATTTTTAGTGAGTATAATTTTAGGGAGAATTTTGACTAGAGCAATTTTATAGTTTACTACTATAATAAAAAAAAAACAGAAAATGGACAAAAAACACCTTAAGCATATGATTTTCAAAACTAAATATAGTTAATATTAATAGTTACATGCTATTCTTTGTGTTTAGGGCTTACTAGAAAATGTTCTTTCTTTCTTTCTTTCTTTCTTTCATTTTGAGTTTATAAGCAGAATAGATTTATTGGCGGAAAGAAAGCTCCCTTCCGAGAGAGGAACAGGAGAGGCGCCTGAGTAGGTTGTCCCCCGAAAATCTATTTCCTGGTTTAGCAAATAAAATGCTTATTTATCTAAATGATACTATTGTTTGCACTGCACATCTCCATTTGATCTCTTGTGGCCACGGGTCACATAGGCTAATGTGTCCCACCTCACAGCATGTCAGGAGGCACAGCATAATGGGACAGGAAAGCAATGCAAAGGAAAAGATTAAAACAGGAAGTTAAATGAGCAAAGAATGTTTAATCTTTCATCAGGAACCTTTCCATACATTTAAATTTTACAATGAGCAGAGAGTCATTATTAACGGTTAAAATAATTTACAATCAAATATGTTATTAAGATCGTTATTTTTAAAAAATGATTCTTAAGCTTATTTAGCAAAAGAGAATATGTTCATGATTATCTTAAATCAAATTCCTAGTGAATTTTTTTAAAATCCTGTAACATGAAATCACCTCTTAATTATTATGAAATATTTTCCGTGTCATCTACAACTTTAATACTTTGTTCTAAGTGTTTCCATTTGTAGAAACACTTTACAATTAATCTGTTATTTATTCCAAGTAAATTAACATTTAGGCACAGTTACAATGTGACATGGTCGCCAATGTCAAAGGAGGGCTGAGCACAATAATTGAAAATGTGCAAGAGGTGGAAAGGTCACATGTGCTTTACGTTATAACGCGACGTGTTCACTCAGCTGCACCCCTCACAATCCCATTTAACTTTCATGCCATCACTGCTATGGCTGTACTGTTTTTCCAGTTGTTTATTTATTTATTTTTCCTTTTTCAAATGAGGCTCATCTACCTGCAAATTTCCCTTCTCCTCACCTGCATTTGAAGGTTGTGTGTTAGGTCCATCAGACAGACCACTGTATGCCAGAAGCTAGAAATGTGCTTGACACACAGTGGACCTTAAAGGAACATTCGTTGTTTGAATATATAACTGGGTGAATGAATGAGGAGGCAGCGAAACGTAAGATAGATGTTTAAGATAGATACTTTTAGATAGTTAAGATATAGACCAAGATCAAGGATCACAATAAAGGAAAATAAATGATTTGGATGGATAGGAGACAGACAGTTTGATATGATTTAAATATGACAAAAAGAATGTATGCATCCAAACATCTCACATGACTCAAAGTGTTTTTGTGTGTTTTTATATATGAATGAAGTAAAGAAATCAAAATATTAAGTAATTGAACTAACCAGATCAAAGCTTTGCTTAACTTTGAATGAGGGATAATAAAGAGGAATGATTCAAAATCTTTTTTTTTGTTTGTTTGTTTTTTGTTTTTATGTTTTAGGCATTTAGGATTATCATGGATCTTCATCCCTTAAAACAGTACATGCAGAAATGGTTGTAGTTTTGAAGGGAAGGCGCGTTCCATCTTGGCCGTGAGCATCATCCGCAGGAGAAGTCAGGCAGAAGCAGGCCCGGGTGTGCAGCTCAGGGAGAGAAGCCAGGCAAAGAAATAGCGAAGTCCATTGAAATGTACATTCTTTCTGGCTGCTATTGGAGAAAACAAGCAAAGCGATACAAAAACAGTCTCCCTGAGTCAGTAGGAAATATCCAATTTGATTTATAAAATATTTTATGAGGAATTCTCAATGTGTTGTATCTGTCTCATTTTAAATCTACAAAATATGAATCTTTTTAATATTTGTGAAAATAAAGAAAATTGTGAAGTATTAGCATAACAAAGGTTGGCAATAGGTATAAGTTCATTATGCCATGGTTAACATTTAGGGTCACAGCTTTATTAAATAGATAATATTACCTATTTCTAGGAAGAATAAATGAAAAATATATGCAGTTATGTGGAAAACATGCTGTCTCATTTGATTTCGAGGAGATCTTTTTTTATTTATAGATAGAAAAAGAATTGCTTATTGACTGGGTTTAAAAATGGTTTTTCATACTGCATTAAATGAGATTTTACTTTTCTCTGAAATCAATAAGAGTCCAGGTTGTGAATTGATTTCTTCGAATTATAGGTCCAAGGTCACTATCCCTCATGGTGTTCAATCTTTACTATCTGCAGTGAAGGAAAAAATACATACTTACTTTCTCTAACTACCGTATTTTCAGCCCTTAAGGCATTTTACCATAAACTTCACCATGGCAACATTTTGCTCTACTTTCATATTTACAGTCTTAACAAACAACAACGACAACAAAACGCCATTAACTTTCATACAACTGTAACGTTGTGAGCACAGTGACTGAAGCAACTGGGCAATGCTCTTCAAATCTTGACTCAGGGGTCTTGGTTCCTTAGGCCAGTATCACATCTGGGATGGACACATTATCTGTAAACCTATAGGAAGAGGTAGAGGAATTGTGAGCAAACAGCCAGTCCTGCTTTCATCCTACCAGTCCCGTCCCTGCCTCTGCCTCCCAGATGCACACACATCCTTGGAAGGCTTACTACAATTATGGGTGTCAGGGAGTGGCGAACGCTAGGAATCAGTCACACAGAATGGGCTCAGACAAAGCGAGCTGGAGAAGAGGGAGACAGAGAGCTCCTGGAGCTGTTAAAGCAGGGGCTGCAACTTGCAAAGAGATTGCTAGGCAGAGAGATTGAAACCGCCAACATTCTCAGTGCATAGGTAAATGCTCCATGGTGCTTGGCAGTTCCCTTCCTCCCCGCCAGAGAGGGCTCTGCCTGACCCCAGCTTCCGTCCCTTTTCCTCATTTCTTCATCTTCTTGATGCTTCCTCACCAGGCACATCAAGAGCGACACTGTTTCGAAGCAGTGGGGGACATTCTTGCTTCGCTGTTGTCCACTTTGCAAGTTACTTCCCTTTTACTTACTTTCAAACTACAACTTAAAAGAAACTCTAATACAAAAATGGAAAGGTAAGAGATGTCGTTCTGTCATAGAAATTCACCAACTTTTTGAGAAATCCTGGCTCTCATCCCCAGCACTGTAAGCAAAGCACAAACAAAAACAACCGAGGATATTAATTTCTATTTCAGTTTACCCAACCGCTACAAATGCTAGTATCTACTCTTCTTGACATATCTTATTTGTTATTTCTGTTGGAGCGATTTGAAGACATTTTATTTTTAATTTTTTAAAACTTTTTATTTTTCTTTCTTTTTTTTCTTGTTTCAGAACTTTTGTTTGTTTATTTATTTATTTATTTTTATGGCCGGCTCATCCTGCCCTGAGGGCAGGGCTGGCGCAGCATGTGGTGCCGGGGATCGAACCGCGGTCCCTGCAGCCACCTAAGCTTTCCTAAGCAGGCACTTTAGACCACTGAGCCATCCTGCCAGGCCCTTGAAGACATTTTAATAGCATAAACATGACACAGTAAATAATAATTTTAACATCACCTCATTATATTTAGCATGTGCTCAATTTTCCTTGATCATCACAAAACTCACCTGTTGTATTTCTCACATCTGTACCAAAATCTACTTAATTGATAGATAGTACTTTAGAGATTTACTTTGATATCTTACAACATTTAAAAGTTTTCTATTCTTCAACTATCTTACTGTTATTATGAAGTTAAAAGTTACATTATATAGAAGTTTTTATTTTTATTTTTATTGTGGTGCTCATTATAAAATACCTGTAAGCAAATGTTTAGCTTCAGGAGGGCTATTAGATTCACTGTATTGCTTTCATTGTTGGTGTGCGTTTGAGTCAAGGCCCACTGTATCATTTAGCCGAGGCTGTCTTCAAAGCCACTATGCATCCAAGTTGGCCTTTTACAGACGGCAGTTTTCCTGCCTCAGCCTCCCGTGTGCTAGGATTATAGGTGTGTGCCATCATGCCTGGAGTGAATTTCTCTTTTATCCTCATACTCTTCCCAGTTCATAATTTAGGACTATAGAAGATTTTCCATTGTTTACTTTAAACATATATCTCTTTATCTTATGCTGCAAATTTTTATATCTCTGCACACAAACAATAGATATTTCTATCTATCTATCTATCTATCTATCTATCTATCTATCTATCTATCTATCTACATCTCAGTAGCTCAAATGCCTTGCCTAGGAAGGTCCTGAATTCAATCCCTGGTACTACAAAAAAAAAA
>PVJA010020426.1:0-37004 GCA_004027025.1 Myocastor coypus | reverse complement strand
ATCCTTAATTACAATGCATGGAACGCAGAGCTAGATTGGTGAGATGAGCTTTAGGAGGCTTAGATTCAATAGCCTCCAACATCACAAGCTTCACTGGTGGCACACTGCAATTGCAAAACCTTTGACTGTGTATGTATCTGCTTCCTCTTAGACCAAAGAGAAGTATATTCTTTCCTTTTTTTTCCTTTCTTTTTTCTATGCAACATCAATAGGGAGGTGGGTCATGCCCACACACTGTACTCTGTAGAATGATTGTGAGGACAATATGCAATATGTCAACTTTCAAAGAAAAGAAGGGGGAAAAGAAAAAAGAAAATAATAATGTGGATTTAGAAAGGTTAATGTTTAATTGTTTGATCAATCTTATATACCTATATGTATTAATCTAAACTGATCTGATGATGAAAATATGTAATATAACCATTGTTAAATTTAAACAATAAAAAATTGAAAAAATAATAATAGTAATAATAATAAATCAAGAGACTAGAGACTTGGTGTAGACAAAGCTCTGGGTTCAATTCCCAATACCACAGAGAACTCTGTGGTAAGAAAAGTCAGGCTGTGGGGCCTGGCGGGATGGCTAATTTAAGTTTTTTAAATATCTTATTTATCTGTGTTATGGCCAGCTCAGCCTGCCCTGTAGGCGGTGCCTGGGGTACAGCCATAGTCCCTGCGGTTGCCTAAACTTTCCTAGGCAGGCACTTCAGACCACTGAGCCATCTCGCCGACCCCCAAAAAAAACCCTTAAACTTTAAATCTTTCAATAACTGGTATTTAGTGATTACAATAAAAAACTGATTTGTTCTATGAAAAAAAAAAAAAAAAAAAAAAAGCATAGTCTGAGAAGTTCTAGTCACAGCAATTAGGCAAAAAAGAAAAGAAAAAAGCAGAAATTAAACAACTACATAGTAAAGGAAAATGCAATTACATTTATTAATAACATGGTCATATACACAGAAACCTTACAGAATTTTCCAAAACACTGTTAAAACTAATAAATTGTGTCAACTTTCAGATTATAAAATCAACATACAAAAAGGCAGCAGAATTTCTGTACACCAACACATACCTTCAAAAGTCAGATTAAGGAAACACCCTCCTTTAAAATAGCATGGAAATACCTAGGAATACATTTCCCTGAGAAAACGAAAGATCTATACATTGAAACCCAGAAAACATTGATAGAAATTAAAAAGGTTAATCAATGAAAAGATAGCCCATATTTATAGATTGGAAGAACTAATATTGTGAAAACATCTCTGCTGCTTACAGTCATCTAGAGGTATAATAGAATTCTTCACAAAATCATTCTGCAGGGTCATTCTGCACTAAAACACAAACAGTATGAGTCATAAAACGACGAACAACCCCAAGTAATCGAAGCAATCGTGAGCTGAAGGAACAAAGCTGGAGGCTTCACACCATCTAATCCTAAATTATACTATACTTTTTTATTCTGCTCTTGAGGCTACAAGTGAGCTTTCAAAACACTGTTTCTTTATGTAGATGGAAATACACAGCTTCAATATAAGTATTTAAAACAACAAAGATCAAGCCAAAAGAGGAAGAAAAGTAAACATTACACATTATAAACACGCACCAATAAGCTAACATCATAAAAAAAATACAAGCACGATCCAATTAAAACGTTCTGACATGTTTGTGAAACTTTGCTCAAAAAAATGTGAAGCAACAACGAAAACAAAATGTGTGTATCCAGCTTCCAATGCCTGTGCCCTGCGCACTGAGGAAATGAATTCTCCTTGCTTATGTAACCCGTGGATCTTCACTACACACATTTAAGCAGTGAAGAACATGAAAGGGCAGAGAACGAAATAAGTGCTTGAGTTGCAGCGGGCACAGCAGAAACGTACTCCAGCAGGGCCAAAGGATACGGGATGTAGACTAAGGAAGAAAAGAGATAGTGGGGCAGGGAGGAAGAGACAGGAAACGCTAAGTAGTTCAGTGCTTTGATTTAGATTTTTTAAAAAGTCCCCGTAGGGCCAGGGAGATAGCTCAGTAGAATAAGCACTTGCCTGGCAAACACAGGGTCCTGAGTTCAATCCCTGGTACCACAAAAATAATAATAATAATAATAATAATAATAATAATAATAATAATAATAATAAGCACCTGCCTGGCAGAAAAAAAAAAAAAAGCCCCTCTAAAGCTTTGTGTGCTCAGAGCCCAGGCTTTGGGAAGGTGACAAAATCGTGAGAATGCTACATTCGTAAATGAGGTGGACTCTGGTCCAAGGGGCAGGTCCCTGCAGTCAGATCTCAAAAGTTGTTTTCTTATCTCTTTCTCCCTCCATAATTCTGTTGCTTCCTGCTTGCTGTGTGTGTGTGTTGAGCAGCACGCTTTTACCATGCCCTTCTCTCACGTTACTTCTGTTCTGGATCCAGATAACCATGGATTGAGTCTTTTATAACTGTAAATCAAAGTAAACTTCTCCTCACTTAAGTTGTGGGTGCTGGGTATTTTGTCCCTGGGATGAGAAAGTGACACTTACATATAAATACTTCCCAGTGCCTATGCAGGAAACTGATCCCAGAGAAATGGCATATTTGCTATGATTGTACCTAGTTATCTAGTTCACAAGCCTTTGGTTCATAGGAGGAGTTTGGAAAAGTCAGGAGAGGTGGGCTGCACAAGTGCTAGGATGCTGAAAGCAGAACTTAATGGGCAGCCCTGGCCAGAGCTCAGCACACGAGAATGTTGATAAGAATGAAAACAATAAAGACTATGTACATAAGACTCTAGAAGGGAATGAAGATTCTGTAATTGAACTAGAAGTCATGTGCATAACATTCTGGCAAAAAGCTTCTGTCTATTTTGTGTATATCCAATTTCTAGTACCTCATAGAAGGCTGACTTTAAAGATGGCAGACTAGTCCAATCTAGTAGAGGAAATTTCCAGAGATCTCAGAATTCGACAGTGAAATGGGCACTAGCGACTGCTTTTAGCCAGGTACACAGTGAGAATTAGAGGCAAAAACCAGAATCAAGAGATGTGAATAAAATTTTAGTTTGGCCAGAAAGGAAATGCATGTGTAACTAAGGCCAAGGAGAATGTGCTTGGTGAAAAGATCAATGTCATTATAAATACACCCGCCCTCACATCAGGAAAATAGGAAATATGGCTTGAGGGCATCTCAAGAATTGGCCAAATTCTACCCACCACAGACTGAGATTTTGCCTTAAAAAGAAAGCACCAGGGCATCCAGATCATCCAGGGCTTCCTACAAAATCATATCCCAAGTTCATCCATCTGGGTCCTTAGAGGCCTCTGGAACCATGGCCAAAGTAGGAAAGGAAACTACTTAAACTAGCAGCAACTGTTGTCATCATTCATATGGCATCAGCATTTCACTCACGCAGAATGCAAGAGTTGTGGGATCATAGAGACTTCAGATTGCAAAGAAAGAGTTAGGAGGCCAATCAGGGTATATAGCTGGGAGAATGGAGCTGAAGGTGGAGTGGATAGGTCAAAATGTTGAAGACGCCAGGAGCATGGAACTTCTGCCAAAGAAAACTGTAGGCGGTAAGTGCAAGCCAGCCCAAGGGAGAAGCCATGGGTGGTACAACTCCAGAGGCCATAGGGAACAAGTCTCCCAAGCCCTTTGAAATTCACATTTCACTGCCACCTGCTCCAGTCATGAATATGAAGCTACAGGATTCGTTCGTCTTTGTGCTGCTGGGTTTGGGTCAAATTCCTTCCTGTCTCCATATTTCCTTCGCAAATGGAATATTTCCCTGGGGACATTATATGGCCAAAGTATTTAACGATTTATTTGTTTGTGCAGGGGCTCACAATAAAGAATGTACCTTGAGTCACAAAAGAGACTTTGGAATTGAACTTTTTAGAATTAAGACCTTGGCGAACCTCAGAGATGGACTAAACACATTTTACATGATGTGATGGACATGAGGTTTTTGAGGCCAGGGGTAGAATGTTATGGTTTAGATCTTAAGTGTCCTCCCAAGAGTTCATTGGTTCAGAGATGGGCATTTGAAAAATTTTGAGGGTATTATGTTCATCACTGGATTTCTCCATTGAAAGGTTTATATTTTGATGTGTTTTCAGGATATAAGCAGCAGACAGAAGTCACTGGGGGAGTGACATAAAAGGCTGCACTCTTATCCCCAGCCCCTACCTGCTTCCTCAACTACTTCCTGACTTCTATGGATTGAGTAACTTACCTCTCTTTTGTCCTTTCACCATGCTACTTCTGACTTGTAGCCAGAGAAACTATGAATTGTGCTGTCTCTATCGCCAAGCCAAGTCTCTTCTTTAAATTGTGTATGTCAAGTTTTCTAAAGCAGAATAAAATTTAAGTTGAATTCTTTTCCATATTTTTCTATTTGCTTTGCTGTTTGTGTTTCTTTCTGAGCATGTCTTTCTATCAATGCTGACTTCAAAGAAAGAGTTAATCGTCCTTGCTGCATGGATATTAAACTGTGCCAAGTTTTAATAATAATGCATACATTCCTGTGTAGTGTATCTGATTTTTTTTTTTTTTTTTTTTGGTACTGCAGATTGAACTCAGGACCTTGGGCTTGCCAGCCAAGTACTTATTCTATTCTACTGAGCTATCTCCCGAGCCCTGTATTTGATTCTTTTAACAAAATTATTTTGCTATTTCTAACTCTATAATCAGTGTACACAACATTTAAACATATTTATAATAATTATAATATTATATGAAAATTGATTGCATATTCCATAAGCAATAGCACTTTGATGAACTCTGTGTATAAAATTTATTCTTTCTCTGCAACATCTTGTAGTTTCAGAATTAGAACTATGAATAAAAAGGGAGGGACTTTGTAACACTTTGGAACTATTCCAACTATGTGCTTCCTAAAAAGTTTCCACTCTACCAGCACTTGACTGGCAATAGATGAAGTTTCATGTTGTCTCAATTTTTCTCTACTATGAACTATTTTCATTCTTTAAAAAGTAATTATTATTTGTTCAGCACCTGAAGATCCTGGAAGTTCTTAGAATACTCTAAAAAATGACGTGTAAAAACCTTTCCTAGAACTCCTCAACCTCCATGAAGCACAGAGCTACTTTCAGTTGGGTACAAATCAATAGGCAGCCAAGATTAAGTGGAAGCAATGTCTTGGTTGCTGTCTTTTCCAGAAAAGAAAATTTGTAGGAAAACAAGGTCTAGAGAGCCATAGTGGGTGGAAAGGAACCCCTCCACAGCACATGCTGGAGTTGCTAGCTTCAACCTATTCTCCTCTGCTTTCAATTTCATCTCTGTGCTAAAGAAAGCTCTCCTGTGATCAGAGTGTCAGCGGAAGGAGAGTATGCAAGATCACAGGCAGACGGAAAGTAGAGGAGGCAGGTGAAGTAGTTTACAAAGATGCTCCACACCCATTCACAACTTTTAAAAGTCATTTTGGTCAAGTCACAATACTTCTTTCCCTGAGATGACAGATACTGTGGAGAGCCGTGTACTGCCGTACCCTAAAGATGGCACCGGCTTCCGCCTTCCACCCCCGAGGGGTGAGTGCTCTCCGCCCGTTGTTTATTACCATATATGGTCAAGGCTGAAACCCCTGGCTTGCTTCCGCGTATGTGGACCTACCATTGAGTGCCACGTAGCTAACCGGGATTGGATGCTCGGGAGTATTTAGTTAGAAGCCCGCGGGTGCTCGGGGGAGAAGTAAGAAAGACAACCGCGATTGTACAAGGGTCCTGAATAAACCGCTGAAGGAAGAGCTGTGTGTTGCGTCCTCCTTGCTGGTGAGGCGGCGCGCGGCAAGATACCATTTTTTAAAGTTGGAAAGAAGAATTATCCACAGGAAGGCTACATTTTAAATAGAATACAACAGGACTGGAAGTACTTATTTTAGATTATTAATTCTCTGACATCACATAATCATCATTCCTTTCCTACTAGCTTACACTTACGGACAAATTTCAGGTGGGGGCAGCCCCTATGGCTGCTAATCCTACAGTGAGTGCTTCAGAAAACATTACTTCACACTCAGGCAACAGATGGAATAAGCTGTGCTCATCTACCCTCTGTTCTCTGAGCAACAAAATAATTGGCTGCCTGTGAAGTACATCTATTAAATTGAATTTGATGGTGCTGGAATGGATACTGGTCCTCCAGGTTTTATAATATTGGAAAAACTACTGCAAATCACTATTTTGCTCTATGGAATGCATCACATGATTTTTTCCTAACCCATGACTTTATGTATTCTTCTACACACACACACACACACACACACACACAAATACACTGTAACGGTGGCTGTACATTTGCTTGGGCTCTGATCATTAAGAAGCTATTAAAATCTTCCACAGACGAAATAGGATTATCTCAGCCCAGAACCTACCTGAATCTTTTTCCTTCGTTTTGCGTTTATGTGCCTCTGCTGTCCCTTTGACTTCTGCTTTCCCATTTGGATCTGAGTTAGGAAAGACCATGCCTTAGATTCAGATATGGTACATTAACTTTAGGGTCCCAGTTTAGAAGTTGATATCCTAACCGACAGCGCTGATATTTGGGTTGATATACCACTATTGGCTGGGGAGGTAGCTCAGCGGCATAAGCACCTGCCTGACAAGTGCAAGGTCTTGAGTTATATCCCTGGTGCCAATATATCACTATTAATAATTAGCAGCAAGCCTAGATGAAAATATGTGGAATGATTGCTTGTGGAAGACCATCAGAGCAACTCTTCTTGACAGAAGAGCAATCATGTCCATTTAGGTTGAGCCTGGCCCTATTTCCTTGGGGTGATATGTACAGAGCTGGCTAGCACCTTTTCTTATCCCTTCAGTTGGTTTTAAGCAGTGCATATTGGTCTAGCCAAGGTGCTGGCAGAAGTCCTTGAAGACGGCATGGGTGTTTCCCTGGTAACACCCACCTGCTGCTCTTTCATATGAGACAGGACAAAGAGCCAATGCTCCATGCTCCTCAAGACAGAGGCCCTGACTTCCTGAGGCTTGAAAGGTTACACAACAGAGCTGAAGCATCAGATCCCAAAACATCAGTTACTATCTCAATTGTGTAATGCAGATTACTCTCTCTGCATTTCCTTCTCTCTGCATATAACAGAAGTGAATGCAGCCTCCTACCCAGCCCAGCTCCCGTCACCCATGTATTTCCTCCGCTCTCAGTCATAGGTTCTCAAGCCACTCCCCTCTTCATAAATGAGTAAAAGCTGGCTTTAGCTTTGGATAAGGACCTTTGTTCTGGATAGCCATCTTTTGTGGCCGGTCTTAGGACCCCTTGGCTCCCCATAATTATAAATATGCTTTAGTGTCCTTGTTCTCACCATGGGTTTCACTGGAAGTAGTAGATTGGAATTAACTTGATGAGATTCCCAAAACTTCTCCTTGGAGTTACAAATATAAACTTCTGGGACTGAGACAAGGACCAGGAAGGGCTCTCTACATTTGCAAACTTTTTCAAGACATAAAAATAGTAGTAAATTATACTAATACATGCATTTGTCAAATTTCTGATTTTTTTTAACTATAGAGGGGCCTTTAGAACCACTGTGAAAAAATGGGTATGATTTATTCACTAATTTACTCAACAAATATTTATTGGACTCCCAGTGTTTTAGGGAACCAGCTAAGACCCAGGCTGATAGATGACACAGACTCTGATGAGGAAAATAGCGAGAACTAGAAAAGAGCCCGTGGGAGTTTCAGATGCAGCCACAGGAGGGAGATGGGAGAGCGTGTGAGGAGCTGAGGGGGCTTTGCTTAAGGAAGCAGCACTCGAGCTGCCAGACCCAAAATGACTTGTAGCTGTTCCAGTGCTCCAGGCCCTGATGACTGTATGGAGAATGGCAACATCTGTAGAGTGAAACAAGGGCTCATGGTGCCCAAATGGATTTAAAGAGGGAGAGGAGACTTGGCATACAAAGTTAGCTATAGGCCCAGTTATCTAAGATGGACTTCTTGGAACAAAACGTGGAGGTAAGAGGGGGCAGTGGGCCCATATTCACTGGATCTTTGAGAAACTGACACCTGCAAGGGCAGAAAACTGAAACCCTTCTCACACTGTGGTTGATAGCCAAGATAGAATGCCAGTGAACCAGGAGTACCTCCATGTTTTTCCCTTTCATTAATCCTAACTACAGTATGAGTCCTTTTCTAAGAAAACTGGAACTAGTAGCAGTCTGATTTGGTTGACAGTAGGATACAAGCATTTATGAATTGAAAATCTCCTCTTTTTTTCCTTGTGTAAACCAGAAAAATAACAAATCTAGGATTATTGTTCTCCTCGCTCCTTCACCCCTTCAGTCCTGCTTTTTCTATTGCTTTCCCTAGAGAACAATATCCCAGAAAAGTAAATGCATGGCAACACCCTTACACAGCTCAGGAGAACTGTCAGTATCTGAAAACTACATGTCTGTCTGGCTCTACAGCTCAACCTTGAAGAGGTGATAAAACTGTGTTTTTATTTTATTTGATTGCATGGAAATGGAAAGCAGAGGCGGACTGTAATGTCAGCAGAGAAGAGAGCTGACATTTGCTGAGAGTAGAATTCACCCATGGACTTCGCAAGTGAGTGGAAGACTAAATTTGGGCTTTAAATCAATTGGCTTTTCCAGAAGGTTGGAATTATTGACCAAATGAAGAAGCGGTATCTATTTCCTTTCCATCAAAAGATATTTATAGCTCATCATAATTTTTCTAGAAGGTGGTGAATCACAGTCCTAGCTTTTGAAAGTATTTTATATTGAATTTCTTTTTTTGTTGCACTGCACATTATTGTCTTCAAATTAGTTGTTCAGATTATCTGATATAAGCATGCAAAATTCATCAAAAAATAAAAAGAAGAAATTAAGCATTAACTGATACTTTCAATAGACCAGTAGGAACCAGCAGTACAATTACCTAAGCTATTTTCTATGTATCTACAAGTTTATCTTTCCCTCCCTTCTTTTTTGTTCTTTTCTCCTTTCCCCCATCCCAGTTGTTCCTTTCCTTTGAACAGTTTCTTTCCTTTACATAACATCTATTATACCTTTCATATTTTATTTACTTTTTTCAGATTCATATCTCATCTTACTAAAAAGTTTTTGTACATAAAAAATAATCAACCAAAGATAAAAGAAAACCCACAACTTGGGAGAAAATTTTAGCTGACTATCCCTCGGGCAAAAGACTTCTGTCTAGAGCATAGTAAAAATTATACTGAGCTTCAAGCACAAGCTGAGAGGGTAAATTTTTCAAACTTACAAGATTTCTCCTATTCAGCCAACATCTACTTTGGTTGGATATTGGTTGTATATTAAATCCCCTTTTCAAAATTAGAGAAAAATATTTCTTGATATGAAAAGAATTGTACTATTTTATAGTGGTTCAAGAAAGTTTAAAAGACACTATGCCGAATTCATAGCTCTCTTCACTCAACAGAAAGGTTATCCAACTAGATTATCCAATCTATAACACGCAACTTAAAAGACCATGTAATTATAGCGAAATTTAAAGAACTATAAAGAGCCTATTCATCAACAAGTTGAATGGAAGAATCACATAATTTGTTGAAGAAACCAACAGCCCAATAAATAAAAATAAACAGTTCTGTATACCCATCAATTTCAGCAGTTTCTTATATAAATGCTATGCAGAGATTAATAAAATGCAATTACCAAATTATTGATTCTATCAGAAACAATTGTTCAAAATATATATGCCCCAAGGAAATTACAGAATATGCCATTCACTAAGAAACTGACTCATGGGTCCAGAAAACTCAAGAATTAACAAAAGCAAAACCTTCACAAGCAGGGGAATGAAACTCCCAACCTGAAAGATACCTGGGCAGAGTTTGTGTTCTCTAAAACCAAAGAATGAATTTTAGTAACAACAGAGGTTAAGAGTAGAAAATATTTACTGGGGAAAAGAAAACCCCTGTCCAAGAGAAGGATGGAAGGATGACCTGAGTGGGTTGTCCCCAACGCTGTGTCTTCTGGGAGTATTTATAGAGTAAAACCATGTGGTGAGGTGGATCTAAAGTAAGAACATGGAAACATGTTTTAGTGGGCAGGAGGTGGGACAAAACTACGGTCAATCAATAAGACTGCAAGCACAATTGCTCAAGTAAAACTGACTAAATTAGGAACCAAATGGGGAGGCTAGTCACATAGCAAGCCAGTATGGCAAGCGGGCAGGAATACAGAACAGGTAATGTTCCCATAGAGGGCTGAGATAGTGACTTCCAGGTGTCCTTAAGGTGAAAAACTTCTTTAGGATATCAATTCTGGATGCCTATCTTTAGGCATACCTATGTGGTTACATTTGTTTACTGTTTTGTCTTGAGGTCCAGCCCACAGCACGGGTCTGTCTCTCCCCAAGTTGCAAAATCATCTTGCCCTCCACACTGCCTCCTTGAGGGCCTAGCCCTATGTGACTGCCTATAATATTTCTATCTAACTCTGCCTGCAACACTTCAAATAAAGTCCCAAAATTATTATTATTTTTTTTTTTTTTTTTGCAAAAGAAGTGCAGAATTTTTACTCTATTTTAAAATTGATTTCACTGGTACATTTTAGATATACAATGAGCATATTCATCATAGGGAATTTGCAGCTATACATAACATATCTTTTCTTTCTTATAATAATTAATACATTGCATATTGTTTTCTTCATCATAGTTGTTCAGAGTACAAGATGCAGACATGACTTCCTGTCTAAACTTCACTAGTCTCAAGCCAGGCGTGGTGGCTCACGCCTGTAATCCCAGCATTTGGGAGGCTGAGGCAGGAGGACTGATGCGAGTTCGAGACCAGCCTGGGCTACCAAAGTGAGCTCAAGGCCAGCCTGAACTGCATAGCGAGACCCTGTCTCAAAAAGACAAATAAATAAATAAATAAATAAATAAATAAATAAATAAATAAATAAATAAATAAATAAACCTCATTAGTGCACATCTTTCTTTTCACTGCACAAAGAGAAAGTAGCTGTAATTTATAGTCCAATAATGCATAACTGTAGTGGACTATCAGCTCATCTGGCATTATCGGACGAAATTGAGTTGAGCCTTTTAAATTTAGCATATTAAAATGGCTTTCTTTTTTATACCTCATGGTTAGACTTTTCTTTCCTTTTCTTTTTTTATATATATTGTGGCCAGTTCAGCCTGAGCTGAGGGTGGGATTGGCACAGCATGTGGTGCCAGGGAATCAAACCGCAGTCCCTGTGGTTGCCTAAGCTTTCCTAAGCAGGCACTTCACTGAGCCATCTTGCCAGCCCAATGGTTAAACTTTTCTTCTGGATGGTTAAGACCAAGATAAAGCAAGACCTATATTACGAAAGAATGTAATTTTTGTATTTGACAGGGTCAGTCAGGTCCCCTTAGGATTTATCCTGAAACCACGTACTTTTGTTTGCAGAACTTTTGTCAGTGTCAGCCATCTGAATGAATCACGGTCGTTGCTTGACCAATTTGCTGGTGAAAACCTGAAAGAATGCTTTCTCTCTAGGTGACTCTCCTTAGGCACACTGTACGTCACTGATTACTTTCCTCTGCAGCACCATAATCTCCTTGAACAGGAAATTTTGGGGGACTCCACTGAGTTATATAAGCCATTATAGTACAGAGTCGTTTATGTTCTATATCCTCATTGACCTTGAAGGGCTAGAGCCAAAGTATTGGCTATTCTTGTAGCCCTTCTTTTTCTCTAATTTATTTGGTCTGCCAACTTAAGTTGTGAACCTTCCAGAAGAGAAGCTTAATGATATTATTCCCTACAACATAGGCACTTGAGCATAACATCACCATCTTTCTAAATATCAAACACCTCAGACATAACATGAAACAGGTATTTTCCATCAACTGTTGACATTCTAAACTTTAAATCCCTATAGAATATAAAGAAAAAAAAAACAATTGTGCATTGTTACACAGAGATTTAGAAACTTAACCATTTACAAAACTGTGGTCGTACACGTCTATGGCCTTTTTTCCTTGTCTCTTGATTCTGTTTTATTACCTTTTTCTTTCTTTCTTTTATTTTTAAATGAGCATTTACTTGAGAGTATAGCAATAATTGATATGACGTTAAAAGGAGTGCCTTATTAGAAGACCAGAGTGATAGGTATTCTAAGCATGGTTTTAGTATTACACATTGCTCTCCTCAGTGTATTTGCTTACTTCACAGGTATTAGTATAATACGCTGAGTCAGGGTGCAAATTCTACCAATTACCTGCTAGTTTCAAAGCCCTGTTGGAGATTTTTGGGACCATTGACTTAACCATCTCCTGTATATAAGTGTATGGTTCTGCCCCTCCCATGTTTCCTAATTTTTCTCCCAGTTCTCTCTTCATTGTTTGATCCTTAAAAAGTCCCAGAATTAAATCATATCACCTTCGGCTGGCACACCTATAGAAGCCTCATAAAACCAATAGCTCAAGCATGTCATAAAAGTTATGCAATATATCTATTATACTTAAAGTTGCATGTATGATTTGCTTCTTACTCTCCTTGCCATTTGAAATTATTTCTGTGTATTGTTTTTCATACATTCAAGCAATACTTGCTGAGAAATGTACTTTACAGAGTGTATCTAGGTCTTCAATGTATTCTCAGAGGCATGCGGTCTAAGTTATTTTGGGATATTTTTGCCTAAACTCTGTCTTCATTTGTGATATCCCATAAGATAATCAACATTAACTATGCAAGCATTAGTGCTGCTTAAGTAAGCTGTTTTAGGGAATAGCTGAAGGAGGAAGCCCTCCCTGTGAAGCTTATTGTTTGATGGAGAAAGGACTATGAGTATGGTAACTCTCTCATTGGGCTAGAAATGAGAAGCTTCTCTTGCTTGCTTATGGGGAATGATGTCAACTGCCCTTGAGGTTTGGTTTCAGAGAAAACAGGGTTAAAATCAGTTGTGATAGCAGACATTGTCCTTTCTCCGATGTCTTGCCGAGCCAGGGCAGCGAGCATGAGATGATTCATGGAAAACGTTCAGTTTGAGAGATTGCCACTGACGCTGGAGGAAACCCAGGACTTCAACGCATAGGGTCACAGGAAGAACGAACAGAAAGAATTCTTCGTGGATACTGGGAGTCTGAATGTGGGACTTGAGTGGGGAAGGGGCAGGTACAGTGGGAAACCCCTGTGCTCCAAGAGACGAGACCTCAGAAGCTGAGTGACAAATGGCAGATCTTGCTCAGGGCTGCAAGTCCCGTTATGAACCCTTGCTCTTTCAGGACCATTTACAGTTCGCTCAGGGGATGCTGAGATGAGCATGGCAGAGTTTCCCAGGAAACCTTGGTCAGTGCAGCGCCTTGCTGTCAACTGACCTGACAAGCTTTAAGAATCAGAGTGGTGGGCCCGGCAGGATGGCTCAGTGGTCTAAAGCGCCTGCTTAGAAAAGCGTGGGCGGCTGCAGGGACCGCAGTTCAATCCCTGGCACCACATGCTGCGCCAGCCCTGCCCTCAGGACAGGCTGAGCCGGCCATAAAAATAAATAAACAAACAAAAGTTCTGAAACAAGAAAAAAATAAAATAAAAAAATTAAAGAATTAGAGTTGTGAAACACTGATCCTTAAAATTAAACCAGATTGTTTCGCCTTTCACGCGAAAACTTATCCTACCAGGGATCATACTCAGTCAAACTATAGAGGCTGCATGGAAGAAAGGCTATGCAATAAATGGATTTCCTACCAGAATATTCTCAGACAAAAAAAAAAAAGACTTTTAGGTTTTAACCATTATAAATTGTTGCAGATGATTGGATTAAAAAATGTGGTATTTACACATAATAGAGTGTTACTTTGGCATAAAATAGGTAAATTTAAATAATTTGTATGAAAATGGGTACACTTGGAGACCATGATATTAAACAAAACACTGGCACACCCGTTTAAATATCATATAGTTTCTCTTACATCAGAAGCCCAAACTGTAAAGAACAACCAAAATAAATGATCGGTAATAAGAGGTGGGAAAGTAGAACTTTCTCAAATGGGAATGGGATCAAGAGAAGATGAGAGGAGGGGAAAAGGGGGCAGAAAAATGAATTAAGATGTGTTGTGTGCATGAGCCAGTTCCACACAAGGGATGTGAGCATTCTGTGCTGCTAACAGGAACTAGCGCATGTGGCGGCCCGGAGGAGTCTTGTTTCTTGCAGTATTTCATCGGCTGGGAACCAAGTCGTGGCTCACTCCATAGCACCCCAAACCCAAGCAACCAACTTTTCAAAGTGTTGCAGAAGGTTGTGCGGGCAGGTGAGCGCCAGCACAATCCACCTCCATCTAACTCGTAAAACGTAACTAGGGTTGAAGGCATTAGAGACCCCACCTACCGTCCAACACTCAGAACTACTGAGACAGGAAGATGGACTGCCTCTTAAACCTGCAATTTAACTGGGTTCTTTTTTATGACACTAAAGTAAAATGAGTGAGTTTTATATCTTAGGAAACTTATCTGCAGTAGAACATGTGCAACATATTAGCATTAGATAAAACTGCTCTCTTTTGCATCATGTGTTGCTTTATTTCTCCTAAACCAAGACAATATAAGGCTTAAATGCAAATTTTCTAACTTAATTTTTAAAAGTAAAGGTATTGAAAGATTACAAGTAATTGTAATGCTTATAAAAGAGAATACAACATTGGAAGTCTACTCCTCTATTTGTACCAACTTCTGAGAAAGCATCTCAACAGGGACATCATAAATATTTTTTAAAATATTTTAAAACAAAAACCTCTTGAAGTATGTAAACAAGAAATCTGCATCCGAGGATGAAAGAAAGTAAAAGTGGGAAGAATCTTGTTTAATGTGTAGCCACAAAGGACAAAATATAATTAGCCATATGATAGTAACAAAAGATTCAAGCACCAGTATTGTGCGTAAATGGAGAGCTGAAGTGAGAAGCTGATGATCAGCGGAGATTTTGAGACTGTGAGTCCAGCAACAGAATGTTAGCTGCTTAGAAAGTGGCCCTGGGAGACTGCAGTGGGTGAGGGAAGTCCAGGCTGCAGAGCCCCCGTAGGATACAAGTATGCAAGTAAATCCTGAAGCAACTTCCACCTTCCTGCTTTCTTAGTTATAACAAGACCAGGAGCATGCCAGGGGCTGGTAGAAGGCTTGATTGTAGCCTAATTGGCATTTCAAGAAACAGAGTGTAATGAGCAGGGACCAGGGACAGCTGTGGTCTGTGGCCTGTTACTGAAAATCTCAGAAAGCTGGGACCCCAGGTGCTGATGGAGAGCGGCTTTGACTATGGGCTCTCCATTTGTTGCTTTCTCCCTTGCTTGGAATGCTGATGGCTGGCCCCTGGGTGAACCCCAAGATAGGAAAAAGATGGAAGTTAATAAAGATCGTGGTCACGTTCCTGACTAAGCACATGGTCCTTCTTTGCTAGAAGGATTATGCATGAGGTCAGGCTGACTAGCCCAAATAAAGCTGATTTGCTTCAGGGGTTCGTTGCTCGCTGAGGGCCGAATCTCAGCGAGTCCCCTGAACTACCTTCATCCAGTCTTCTTGTCATTCCTTTTGGCACCGACACATAACATTACAACCCCTGATGCCTTTCCTTCAGTTGTTCTCTATTAATTCTTCTAAGCAAATGAGCTTCTGCCTTGGTGAGGGCCCCTGATCCACCCAAACAAGAATGTCAGCATTCTAGTTTAACAGAGAGCAGTGTTTGGATAGGGAGAAGCCACAGGGACCCCCATTAAAATCATCAATGTGTAGAGACTGAAAGTAGGACTTCTCAAGGCTGTGGGGTAGCACAGAGAGAGAGAGAGAGAGGGAAAACTACATGGTATGTGATTTGGGGGGAATTAAGAAAGTGTTTCAAAACTGACTTTGGTGACACATATACCTGTGAACACATTGAAAACATTGAATTGTGCATTTTTAGCTGGGAAAATTGTATTAGTTATATGTCATGTCTCAATGAGTCTGTTTTTTACAAAAGGACTGAGAAATACTTCACAGGATGGGTTACTTTTAATCTAGAAACTTGTGGTATCAATGCAAAGTTCAAGTTTTATCTGCCTCAGCATTTAGAATACTTTACAGATGAGAGAAGGCATTCCTATGTGATTTCCACCTTTTCCTATGACCGATTTGTGAGTTCATAAACATGATTCTGAGTATGATGGAGTATGTTTTGGTCCCTCTGTCTCTTTTACTGCATGGCATTAAAAAACTTGAGCAAAATGCATAAAAGCAACTATTTGATAACTGCCAAAAATAAATAAATAAATAAAACAGCATTAGCCAGTGCACTATAAAGGAACATCAGAACTTAAAGTGCCAATGCAATCTCAGTGATTTTACTTTTTCTCTGCTGGATTTCTCAGTTTGGACTTATGGTGTCCCAAATCTCAGAAGTGGACACAGACACAAAAGCAGGTGCACGGACAGTCCCTAGCTCCGCTTAGAAAGTGAGAAAAGGTGTCTAAGTGCTGAGATGATGGGGAAAAGACTCGTTTCCTTCTTCTCTTTTTCCCTCTTCTGTCACATTCCATTCCCATCCCCAAACAATTCAGGGACACTAGTAGCTGTGACAGCTGCACAAGCAGGGGTAGGCAGGTGCCTCAAACTCTTCAGCAGGGAACCTTCCATTCTAACCAGGAAATGTGTGGATCCAAGAGAGTGGAATATAAAGACAGAGATAGGGAGAGAGAGAGAGAGAGAGAGAGAGAGAGGGCGAGAGAGGGAAGGGAGCAGAAGGGGGAAGGGAGGAAGGTAGAGAGGAAGAGGGAGGGGGAGAGAGGAACGGGGAGGGGTGAGGAGGAGAGGGGGAGGAGGAGATAGGATAGCCCCAGAGCAACCTCTTTTTCCAAGGGAATTATATAACATGCCAAGTTAAATATAGCCTCGGCTTTCTATCCAAAAGACACAAGAGATGACACTAGGTTGAAAAAATACCAGGGAGATTGTGGAGAGCGACTGACTCTAGCAGATCATTTACTGATCGCACCTGAGCAGCAATTCCTGATATGATTGTCAACAGCACACCAAAGATTCTCATAACCGAACAAGGTAGCAGGCCCACACCTGAATCCGAGATCCATCCTTCAGTGGCACCCCCACGGGACCGATCAGAACCTCACAGTGAGGGACTTAAAGACAGAACTGTCCCTCTACCCAAAACTACAGAGGGTCTGTCCTAGATTAGCTACATGTTAAAATGAAAATAACAGTATTTTCCATGAGATTTAAGACCAAGAGCTTTATTATGCAATATTCAAATTTTCCTGAATACAATGAAGACTTACTGATCATATGTTTAAAAATATAGAAAAATTTTCACTCACATGAGAGAAGTTGACCAGCAGATGTGTCCCTGGGGCTGCACACGCATAGTGGGAGCACAGCAGAGACTGGAAAGTGGCAGTTTTTAAAAATACACTTTCTGGAAGGGTAATAATTTTTAAATGAGCATAAGAAGCAATATCTAAGCAAAGAAATAAAAATGTATAAAAAGAACCAAGTAAAAAAATTAAAAAATAAGCCAGGCATGGTGGTGCACACCTGTAATCCCAGCACTCGGGAGGCTGAGACAGGAGGATCCATGCAAGTCCGAGACCAGCCTGGACTACAAAAGTGAGCTCAAGGCCAGCCTGAACTGCATCCTGAGACCCTGTCACAACAAGACAAAAAAAAAATTAAAAATATTAAATACTTTTAAAAGTCACTGGAAATGCTCACAGGATGCCAAAAACAGAAAAAAAAGAGCCAGGAAACTTGGCAGTAAAGCAATACAGATCCTTTTTTCCAATATAAAGAACTGATTGATAAAGAAATTCGATTGAAAACTAACAAAGCTTCCCAACTTAGGGATACAGTACCAAAAGATTAACATTTGGCAAACCATAAAAATGATACATTTGAATAAATCTCCACCCAAGTATATCGGAATTAAACTTCTGAGAACTGAACACACACACAAGAAAAAAAAAAAAAAACTAAAAACCCAGAAAAATGTTCTGTTACCTGTAAGAAATAGCAAACCAAATGAATAGAACATTATTGTCAGGATTGATGGAGCCCAAAGAGAAATAAAACATTAAGATTGCCCAAAAAATGACATCACTTTGACAGCCAGCTAAATTATCCATCAGACACTAAATTAAAACAAAAGGATGGTTGCATGATGGTTGCAGGCAGGCTGTGGAGGAAACGCTGAAGGAGGTTCTTCAGGCAGCCATGAAGGCGTAGGGAAAACAGAACATGAGGAAAGCGGGGGACAGAGAAGCTAACTCAAGTGGTGAATGTAACAGCCTACTATTCTTTTTCTGAATTCTGTAAAATACATTGGTACCTCGGTTCATGAACTTTACTTGTTCTCTGATTCTGACCAAAAAAAAAAAAAAAAAAAAAAAAAAAATGGCCGTGCTTATGTTCACGTGAGATGGATGTGGCCACGCTCACCACCTGACGCAGGATTCACAAAAACAAACTTCCACCTACTGCTTCTGTTTGTGAGCCCAATTGTATGCAAACAAAATGGACGTGGACCGAGGTATCGCTGTATATTCCTGGTTGGACTGGACAATCGATAGGGCGCGCGATGGAACTGTCATGCGTGGGCACAGGATCGCTAAGAAAGCTGCAACCGAGAACGTGGGTGCAATTTCTAAGTTCCATTGAAAGTGTTAGAATATTCACTTTCAGGCTTTTGTGAGAAATCAAGAATGTGGTTCATTCTATACATCAATACTGTACATGTTTATATACATATGTTTTTGTCAAAAATAATAAACTAAAATCTTTTTTAAAATGTTCTAACAACCCAAAAGAAGGGAGGAAAGGGGAAACTAAAACAAAACAAAATAAAACAACAATAACAAAAAAAACTGAAGGAAAGCAAGAGAAAACAATAACATAGTAGACCAATACCCAAACACATCAAAAATTTTATTAAATACAATTTAAATACGGTAATTTAAAAGGTAAAAATTGTCATAATAATTTTTTTCAAAACATAATCTCTGCATATGCTATCTATAAGAAATATACTTTGTAAAATAAAATTAAAAAGAAAAGAAAATTAAAGATGAAAATATTAGGCCGGCGAGACAGTTCAGTGGTCTGAAGTGCCTGCCTAGGAAAGTTTAGGCAACCGCAGGGACTGTGCCTCGATCCCTGGCACCCACATGCTGCGCCAGCCCCACCCCCAAGGCAGGCTGAGCCAGCCATAACACAAATAAATAAATGAGGTTTGAAAGAAAATAAAATAATACGATTTGTTTAAAAAGCTAAAAATATCATGTAAACAACAAGGAAAAGAAAACTGGAGTCTTTTCCCCCCATATTACTGGACATTGGACCCAAGAGGTTTCTACCACTGATCTATATCCTCAGCCATCCCCCTGCCCCCAAGTAAGCTAGCATCTGAATTAGTTACACAGGCAGGGCTCAAGCTTGCAGGCCTACTGCCTCAGCCTCCCAAGGGCTAGGATTGCAGGTGTGCGCCTTCAGCCCAATGGGAGTGGTTACGTCAGTAACCAAAAGTAGATTTCAGAGGTCGAGATGAAGAAGGTTATTACCTGATAAATGTTCAATTCACCAAGTAGACATAGCTACTCTAAATATGCTTATATCTGACTACAAAACTTCAAAATACATGAATCAAATATTGACAGAAATTAAGAAATAGATGCAAAGCTATAGATGGAAGCCATGACCTGAATTTTCCATAGGAGACAGTACTAGTAAACAGAATACCACTCCAGAACAAAGCAACACAGTAACACATAGAATTAATCAGCATTGACAAAATACCACTCAACAGGAAAAAGACACATATTGTTTTGAAGTGTACATGTAAATTTATCAAGATGGACTGTGTCACTGAACATAAAGCAAATCTTAACTAGAAAATACGAGTCATACAAAGCACATTCTGTGATGCTGACTGAATCAGACTACAACAAGAAGGAAACATGACTGGAACTTCAAGCAAATTGAAATTAAATAGGACGGGTCTAAATAATGTGTAGGTTAAAAAAGAAAGCCTCTGGAGACATTAGAAAACACTTTGTACTAAGCAAAAAATAAAACCCGGAGTGTATCAAAGCCCCTGGCAGCTAAAATGTTACCTACAGAAAATTTTACAGCATTAAATGTTAATGTAAGGAAGGATCAAATTAATAATTCAAGATCCTTCATTCAGCAACGAGGAAAAGAAGAACAGACATCTAAAGAAAACAGAAAAGAGGCATTAAATGTTGGGTCAGGGGAAATGTCAGTTGAAACGGGACAAGCAATAAAAAGACAGAAATCAGTGAATCAAAAAACTCATTTCTGGAGAATAGTAAAACTGTTAAACATTGAGAAAGACCGACAAAAGACCACAGTGGCCAGGGTAAGGAACACATGGGACAGTAAGTGACAAGATGTCTTTTGATTTTATTGATACTCTTTTAGTCGCCATTTACAGAGCATTATAGTTTTACTGTAGAAGCCTTTCACAATGTTTAATTCCTGGGTATTTCATTTTTGTTTGTTTGTTTGTTTGTTTTGGGGGTACTAGAGATTGAACTCAGGGCCTTACACATGCTAGGCAAACATTCTACCACTGAGCTACATCCCCAACCTGCTAACAAACTGGTTTTTGTTGTTGCTGTTTGTTGTTATGGTTTATGTGTAGTTGTCCGCCCAAAGCCTCATGTAATCATGGGGCAGGGACTTCTAGAGTTTGAGACTTTGCCTCATGATCCCTGGGATTATGTTTTCGTACTGATGGGATTAGGGGTCTGAGTCCTTCTGGGATTAAGGGTGTAGCCTAAGGCGGATAGGCTGAGGTGAAGAGTCCAAATGGAATACAGAGAGAGACAGACTTGCACTGTTGCTGCTGCTGCCATGATTGGTTGGTTGCCTCTGTCACCGCTTTGTTGCTGTTCTGCCGCCATGAACTGCCGGCCTCTGCCTTGAGCCTCTCTTCCTTGGATCCAGCCGAGTATGGACTGAAACCTCCAGTAACTGTGAGCTAAATAAATCTTCCCTTTCTTCATTTTGAGTGTCAGGTATTTGTCCCAGCAATGAGAGAAAAGTAACTAAGACATTTTTGTTTGTTTGTTTGTTTTTATCGGGTATTTCATTTTACTTGATGCTATTGTGTAAAGTATTGTTTTCACAATTTCCTGTTAGTGAGTTTGTTACTATTGTACAGGAAGGCTACATATTTTTCAGGGTTACTTCGTATCTTGCTATGGCAATGAATTTAGATGCCAGTGCTGTGATTCTTCTGGGGCAATTTTTGTGATCTTTTAGGTAGAGATCATACTAAAAAATAATAATTTAACTTCTTCCTTCTCTATTTATATTCCTTTTATTTCTTTTTTCTTACTGTTCCACCTGATTCAAGATCTACATTTTGTTTTATTTCGGTTTTTTTTTTTTTTTGTCTTTTTGAGACAGGGTCTCAGTATGCAGTTCAGGCTGGCCTTGAGCTCACTTTTGTAGCCCAGGCTGGTCTCGAACTCGCACCAATCCTCCTGCCTCAGCCTCCCAAGTGCTGGGATTACAGGCATGAGCCACCACGCCCGGCTTTTATTTCTTTTTTTTTAATTTTACATTTTTGATACAGGTTCTCACTGTGCAGCTCAGACTCCTAGTGATCCTCCTGTTCTCAGCCTCCTCAGCACTGGAATTATAGGCATGCACCATCACGCCTGGTCTCAGTGGCTGGCTCAGTGCACCCAGGGGTAGGGCCATCATGGCATACAGGAGTGGGGATCAAACTCTAGGTGCTTGGTCTGCTAAGCTATCTCATCAGCCCCTCAAGGTCTATGTTAAACAGAAGTAACAATAGTTGACATCTTTGTCTTGTTCCTGGTTTTGGAGGGAAAGTTTTCAGCTTCTTTCTTTTTAGCATGATGTTGGCCATTAGATTGTCACAGATGGTTGTTATCAGGTTGAGAGAAAGGTCGCCTATATCTATTTTCTTGAGAGTTTTTATCAGGAATGAATTTTAGACTTTTCAAATGTTTTTCCTACGTGGACTGAGATGATGGTGTGATTTTGTCCTGGCTTCTGTTTATGTGGTGTATTACATTTCTTGACTTACGTATGCTGAACCAACCCTGTATTTCTTAGCCACGAAGACCCTCTCAGTAATTTACTATAATCAGTTTGACAGTATCTTATTCAGAACTTTCACATTTATGTTTAGGAAAAGGATTGCAATGTAGTTACCTTTCTTGGTTGGGTCCATTTCTGCCTTTGAAATTAGGGTAATTTTTGCTCCCAGGAATGATATTGGGAATATTACTCCCCCTTCTTTTATTATTTTGTTAGGAATACTGGTACAATACTCATTCTTCATCACTCCTTGACACTGTTAGCTTCATTGTCTCTTTCTAGGTTATGCTTTGCTTGAGAATTTTTTGTAATTCCAGTTTGATGGTTAATTTCTTGAAGTTCCTCTTGTCATGAGATATCTTATTTCTCCATTGATTTTAAAGAAAAGTTGTGCAGGATATACAAATAATAGTTGGAAGATCTATCTTTTAGGGCTTGAAATATTCCACTGCGAGCCCTTCTAGCCTTTGAGGTTTGTGTAGAGAAGTCTACTTTAATTCAAATATGTTTACATTTATGTATAATTTGTTTCCTTTCTCTAATAGCTTTCATGATTTTGTCCCTGCAATGGGCTTCTGGAATATTGCATATAATAACGCACAGAGAAGTTCTCTTTTGGTCATGGATATTTGGTGTCCCATATGCCTTACGTATCTGCATATTTTTTCTTTCCCTGTAGCCCCTGTTACCGGATAGGTGAACCAATATAGTCAAATGGCATATTACCAAAACTGGAGCTTTAATGAAAGCTCCATCAGAATTGCAATAACATTTCTTACTGAACTGGAGAAAGGAATCCTAATATTCATATGCAACCATAAGTGACATAGAACAGCATAAGAAATCATGAGCAACAACACAAGGTAGAGGTCATCAAAAGGCCAAAAAGAAGACTATCAACAAGAACTCAACCAATCACAAATGCCGTTTGGGCTGTGGGGGGAAAGGCACCATTTTTCACTGTTAGTTCAAGCTGTGGAAACCAGTGTGTAAATTACTCAAAAATCTATGATTAAGGCCAGGGAGATACCTCAGGGCCATAAGTGTCTGTCTATCAAGTGCAAGGTCCTGAGTTTGATCCCCAGTCCAAAAAAAAAAAAAAAATCTAGGATTAGAAGTCCCCTCTAACCCACCTGTTGCATATTTTTATAAAAGAATTGAAAATATCATACCACAGCAACATAGTACACTTCTGTATATAGAAACACAATTTGTAATAGCTAAATCTTGGAAATAATCAATAGCTAAATCTTAGAAATGCTGAACAACAGAGGAATGGATAAAAAAAGATGTGATGTTTTTACACAATGGAGTACACTCAGCTACAGAGAAAGACAATCTTGAGGCTTTTATAGGAAAATGGATACAAACTGAAACTACATTCAAAAGTGAAATAATTCAGACTCACATGTATAAACATTGTATTATCTCACTGGTACAAAAAACTGAAAGAGAAAATAAGATCCAAAAGGTACAGCAGGTATTTTGAAAGGTAAGAAACTACCCAAAATGAAAGAACAACTGGAGGGGCCAGCCAAGTAGCTGAGCAAATTGAAGTACCTGCAAACAAACACAGTGGCCAAGGCTTGATCCCCAGGCCTGGCATGCCAGCTCTGGCTCCAGCATGCAATGAAAGGGCAGTCGAGACTGGGCATGGCAGCGTGTGCCTGTAATCCCAGCTCTTGGGAGGATTAAACAGGCAGAGCACTACAAATCTGATCTACTAGTGAGACCCTGAACCTGCAGGACCCTGTAGACCCTTCCCATAGAAAGAAAGAAAGAAAGGAAGGAAGGAAGGAAGGAAGAAAAAAAGAAAGAGAGAGAAAGAAAGAAAGGAAGGAAGGAAGGAAGAAAAAAAGAAAGAGAGAGAGAGAAAGAAAGAAAGAAAGAAAGAAAGAAAGAAAGAAAGAAAGAAAGAAAGAAAGAAAGAAAGGAAGGAAGGGCAAATGAACAGCTGGGATAGGGGAGGGGCCAACAAGATAGCTCAGTGGTCTAAACTTCCTGGTTAGGCACGTTTAGGCAAGCACACAAGCACCGCAGTTCAATTCTCAGCACTACATGCCATGCCAGCGCTGCCCCTAAAGTGGGCTGAGCCAACCACAAAATAAAAAATAAATTAAAGAAAAACCTGGGAAGGGGCAAAGGAGAAAAAAAAAGAGTAAAAATCAAAAATATATACACATATACACATGCACAATAGCTAATTATACTACTAATTTCTATTCATTGAAAGGAACAGTTAGTGCTTATATTGTTTGATCAATTTTGAATGCCTAAATCTTATAATCTGAGCAATTACTTTGATAATAATATACTATATAGGGGCTGGGGAGATAGCTCAGGGGCACAACTGCCTGCCTGGCAAGTGCAAGGTCCTGAATTTGATCCCCAGTTCTGAAAAAAAAAAAAAAAAAAAAAAAATATATATATATATATATATATATATATATATATATATATAATAATAAGCAGTTTTAATTTTCTATCGAGTTTTGAAATTTGATACCATTTTTTCTCTATTTTTTTCTTGTTTAAACATTATTACTGCCAACTTTTATTCTACATGAACTAAGACAAAATAATTATATACCTATCCTATATATATGTATCCTTATGTATACATGCATATATTTTTTCCCTTTTTAAAGTTTCTAATACTGAGGAAATATCATAACCTATCTTATTTATAAGTAGATTGTAAGTCAGAGATACAGTATGAATCATAAAGCAAAAAGTATAATTAAACAATATTTGGGAACTTAATTAAATATTAATTAATCAAAACAAAATTAAATATTTCAAAACAATATTCCAAAATTCAAATCAAATGATGATTCCACCTTAGAGGCCAAAATGTTGTGTATCATATATACAAATCTGTAATCAACTCAGAGTACACACATAGTATTTGGATAGGTGAATATATACAAAGATATCAACTAAGAAAAAGTTTCCATGGTAGGAAAGAATTACTAAGAATAAAACATAACATAAATACTGTAATTAAGCTGGGCGTGGTGGCTCACGCCTGTAATGCCAGCACTCGGGAGGCTGAGGTAGGAGGATTGGTGCGAGTTCGAGACCAGCCTGGGCTACAAAAGTGAGCTGAAGGCCAGCCTCAACTGCATAGCGAGACCCTGTCTCAAAAAGACAAAAAAAAAAAAAAAAAAAAAAAAAAAAAAAAAAAAAAAAAAAAAAAAAAAAAAAATACTGTAATTACAAATATATGACCAGAACTTCTAACAGTTTGGGGATAGGATATCACACAGGTACTAGGCTATTGTCTCTTGTATTTGTTCTGGGTGGACTTGGGACCTCAGAGCACATTTTGCTCCTCCTCTTTGTCATTTTGTATAGCCCTTGGTATATGGCTTTGGTAGTGTTCTTACCTTAGTACCAGGTCCAGATCTACCAAGTTCAAAGTTGTCCATGTGGGTGTGGCTTGGGTCTGGCTTTTGAGTTCCACTTCTTCCTGTTGCAGCCCTTAGAGGCAAACCTGCTGTGCCACTCTGGCAAGATGGTCTGCTCCTGGATCAGCTGGATGGGTCTTGTCTCTAGTCTCTCTCTGCAGGGAGTTCTGCAGCAGTTTTCCACACTGGGCCTGCTGGGCTTGGTTTCTGGGTCAAGTGAGTTTCTGGCAGGCCCAGGGTGGTCTCATTCACACAGCAGGCCTGGTTCTGGATCCAGTGAGTTTCCAGCATGCCCAGGCTCTTTTTTCTCTCTTCTTTAGATTAAAGAAAACTGAAAAAAAAAATAAATAAATAAAATAAATCCATCATGGGATTGACAAAAATAGATGCGAGGATCAGTGCAACATAACTGAAGATATAGAACAAATATCTAAGCACATTCATTATGTTATCTTTCACAAAAGAGCCAAACCCTTCACTGAAGGAAAACCAGCATTTTAGAAATGGTGGGGAGATTAGCGAGGAGCATGCCAAAACTGAACTTGACCCAGATCATTCATAATGCACTAAAATAAAGCAAAAATGGATGAACTATCTAAGCACTTAATCTGATAAAACACATTATAGATAAAAGTCTTTGACATGCAGATGTAGGCAAAGACTTTCTGAGCAAAATTTGGCTGCACAAGAAAAGTGGAAAAGAATCAATAAATAAAATCACAAATTATCGTCATTCAGAAAGGACATGATATTCTATGTAGAAGACACTAAAAACTCTTAGATTTAATGACTACATGAAGACGCAGTTAAATACAATAACAACATTTAAAAATTCTATAGCATTACTATACATTAACAACAAACTCACTGAGAGAAAAATTAGAGACACCATATCTTTCCCAACAGCATTCAAAACATTAAATATTTAGGAATCACTCTAACAAAAGAAATTAGAGATTCACATGCTTAAAAATACAGTGCTATGAAAAAAAAAGAGAGATTGAAGGCAGTTTAAGAAAATGGAAAGGTAAAAATGAAAAACAAAAGAAAATGGAAAGATATTTCTTGCTGATGGGTAGGAAGAACGAATTTTGTGACAATGGTCATAGTCCAAAAAACGTTATAAAGATTTGAAGAAAGCTCAAAGTGCAATTAGCATACCACACATATTGAGGAAAACATTTCTAAAATTCATCTGGAACCAGAAGAGACCTAGCATAGCAAAAGCAAACTTGGGCAACAAAGTAAACGCAGGAAACATCGCAAACCCTGACTCGAAATTATGCTGCAATGCTATTGCAAGAAAATCAGAATAGTATTAGCAGAACGCAGACCTGATGATCAGTGGAACAGATCAGAAGACGCAGACACAACTACGAACACACTGAGTCGTTTTATCTTTGACTAAGGTGCAAAAAAATGCTATTAATACTATTAATAAATACTATTTAATAAATAGTGCTAGAAACCTGGAGTCGCACATTGTGAAAACTAAAACTAGACCCGTATTTTTTACCATTAATTAAATGCATTTACTTGTATGCATTAACTGAAGTCCACATGGATCAAAGATCTAAATATTAAGATGGAAACACTAAATCTACTACAAGTGAAAATAGGTAGCAATCTTCAAGAGACAGATGTAGGCACAGAGTTCAAAACCACAAACCAAACTACACAGGAAATACTTCAAAGAATCAACAACTTGGGTCACATCTTTTTGAAAAGTTCTTGCTCATCAAAAGAAATCACCAAAACAGTGAAAAGAAAATCAAAGGAGTGGAAAAAAAAAAAAAAAACGTAGCCTGCTGTCCCTCAGACAAAGAACTTCTATTAGGAATATACAAAGAATTTTAAAAGTTATTCCCCTACAATTCAAAAACCCAGTCCAAGCATGGGCATCTGATTTGAATATACACTTCTCCGGTCAAAAAATACAAATGGCAAGTCAATAAATCAAAAAATGTTCAACATTATTGGTGATTCCAAAGATTCAAATTAAAATGACATAGATTCCATTACACCCCAGAAAGAGTGGCTAGCATCAAGAAATCAACCAAAAACAAATTCTAGAGTCCAGGCGCTACAGTCGATCTAAATGTGAGGCAGATCAAGATCAAGACCAGCATGGTTAATCAATTAATCAAAGAAAAACTGATGTCTGAAAAAGAAGCAAAACAAGAAGAAAAGGTTGAAAAAAAAAAATGAAAGTTGAAGATGGTGAAAATTATGCCATTCAAAAGCATGCAGACGCTTGCCCTGCAAGAGTCCTGGTTCATGACCCCAGATTGCCAACACAAGTTAGAGGCAGCATATGCTGACCTTCATCAGATATTAGAAAGTGCAAAAGATTTGGAAGAAGCTGAGAAATATAAAGAAACACATGTAGTGTTGGACTCAGTGAAGTTAGAATCCTGACATCTTTCTGTGCAGAGTGCTTTTGTATCAAGTCCTGGGGTCCACTCTGCAGTTCATTATTTTTACCACTGCTGGGTATTTGGCTAGTATGAGAACGGGATTCTTTTTATGCGGTTGCAAATATTTTTCTTTGCATAGCCTTAATGTGTCAAATAACTGAGTTCATCTAAAAGAAAAAAAAAATGACAAGGCTGTACAAACCTGTACAGCTACTGTTAAGTTTTCTCCAAAATCTAGAATTACAGGTCCCATACAACCTAGTTATTCCCTTACTGGGTATTTTTCCAGAATAAGTGAAAACATCGTACCAAAGTGACATATGTGCACCCATGTTTACAGCAGCACAATCTATCATAGCTAAATCTTGGAAGTAACCCAGATGTCCATCAACTGAGGGATCGTTAAAAGAGATGTGGTATTGTTGAGCAATGAAGTATTGCTCAGTGATAAAGAGAGATAACCTTGAGGATTTTATAGGTAAATGGATGCAACTAGAGATCATACTCATAAGTAAAATAAATCAGACCTGCATGTGTAAACATGGTATCGTCTCCATAGTGTGAGAATCTGAAACAGTAGGTAAAATCTGAAAGGTGAAATAGATACCGTAAAAGGGAAAGAAACTGCTAACAGGGAAGGAGCAACTGGAATGAGAGAAAAGAGAGAGAGAGAGAGAGAGAGAGAGAGAGAGAGGAGAAAGTGTACATATAAGATAGCTGACATAATTGTACTATTAATTTCTATTGATTCATTCAAAAGTTAAAATTTAACTTTTAAAATCAATTTTGCATGCCCATACCTAGTAATCTGAACAAATGCTTTGAAGATAACAATATGCAATATGACAACCACTGTTGATTTGAAATTCTGTATAATTTCTAATTTTTTATTGTCTTTAAAGTATAAATAAATACATCAGTCAATGGGATTACATTCAAAGCTATTGCATAGCAAAGGAGACCACCAACAAAGGGAAGAGGCAACCTAAAAATGGAATTTTTTGCCAGCTACTTCTCACAGTTTTACTATTTAGACTCTATAAAGAATTAAAATTAATTAGAACACCCAAATTTATTTATTTATTTATTTATTTATTTTGGTCTTTTTGAGACAGGGTCTCACTGTGCAGTTCAGGCTGGCCTTGAGCTCACTTGTAGCCCAGGCTGGTCTTGAACTCGCACCGATCCTCCTGCCTCAGCCTCCCGAGGGCTGGGATTACAGGTGTGCGCCACCACACCCGGAAGAACACCCAAATTTAAAGATTCAATTTAAAAATGGACATCTGCAATAAATACATGCTTCTGAGATGAGGAAATACCAACAGTCAATAAATACATGAAAGAAATGTTCAATGATCACTGACCATTTGAAAAATGCAAATGACAACAATACCAGCTGTTATGGTTTATGTCTAGTTGTCCCCTCAAAGCCTCATGGAGAGGGGCTGGGGAAATAGCTCAGTAGAATAAGCGCTTGCCTGGCAAACACAAGGACCTGAGTTCAATCCCCAGTCCCGCAAAAAAAAAAAAAAAAAAAAAAAAAAAAAACCTCATGGAGTTATAGGCTGGGACTTCTAGAGTTTGAGACTTGAATGATGATCCACTGGGATTATGTGTTTTACTATTGTTGGGATTATGGTCTGAGTAGTACTGAGACTGGGTGTGGCCTGAGGCTGATAGGCCAACACAGAGAGCCTGACTATGCACTATGAAGTGCAAACTGAAAAGTCTTACAATTAATAAATTAAATACATCTATCATATAAAAGTCTTTACAAAGATAAGTACCACATAGCAAAGGAGACTACCAACAAAGGGAAGAGACAATCTAAAAATGGGATTTTTTTTGCTAGCTACTTCTCAAAGTTTTACTATCTAGACCACATAAAGAATTAAAATTAACATAAACATAAGAAGAACAGTTAGTTATCTGCCAGTAGTCTGAGGTCAAGAAAACTGCTCCATAAACCAAAAGAAATACAAATAGGATAACTACAATTTAATGTCTCTCATAAATATAGACATAAAAATCCTCCAAATATGTATGAAATCTAGTCAAGCAATATAAGGAGAATTATTACTACCATTCAGCCAAGTGGGGTTGCTCGTGGGAATGTAACTCTCATTCAATACACAAAACTCAGTCAGTGTAACACTGTGCCACAAATATCTAAAGAGCAAATAAGCAATCCTATCAGTCTGTAAGGAAAAATGTTTAACACAATTTAGCATCCTTATGATATTTTTAAAAACCCTCTCAAGCTAGGCATAAGAAAATCTAATGCCACCAGCGGCACCTGTGGTAAAATACTAAACGTTTTCCTCCCTGAGATCAAAAAGACAAAAAACCCATTCCCCCAACTTTCATTTAACATTGCATGCCAGGTTCTAGCCAGTGCAGTAAGGTAAGGGAAGAACATGAGGAAAGAAGGAAAGGGAAAGAGGAGGTTTGCAAAGAGAAAATGAACTATACAAAGCGAAAAAGAAAGGATGAACGCACCTCATTCACAGAGTAAGTACTTATCTTTGTTTGAAAAATTCATAGGCATAAAAAGACAAAACCTAAATCTAATAAATGTCTGTAGGGAAATCAATACATTCAAGGTCAGTGCAGAAATATTAGCGATGCGTGGCTACGCTAGCTAGACAGCATTCCCAAGAGGGCCTCAACAATGCTGCAGAATGTAGAGAGACTAAAACTATGTTAATCTACATGTCAAAAAGAACTCTAAAGGTATAGTTAAGCTTATGGGCCTTGACAGAAGGAAAGCAACCTAATTATTAAAGTGGACCCAATTTAATAACATGATTGCTTAAAACAGAAGAGCTTACCCCAGCTGCGTGCAGACAGAGATGCAAGAGTAGAGAAAGATCAGAGAAGACAACCTGCCACTGCTGGTTTTGAAGATGAAAGAAAAGAGCCATGGGCCAGGGACTGCAGTTAAATGAGAATCTGGTAAAGGCCACGACTCTACCCCAGAGGCTTCAGAAAGCAGCACGGTCGTGTTGACCCCGTTAATTTGGCCCAGTAAGATCTGCATGAAACTTACAACCTACAGAATAGAGAATCATAAATCTGTATTATTGAGGGGTATTAAACGTGTGGCACTTTCTTACAGAAGCAAAATAAATTCCACAGAACAACAGTAATGAATTGGAAAGATAAACTTAGAACAATCATAATTAAAATGAATTCACAAGTATATAATTGGTCCAAGTCTACCAAAATATAGATCACAGCTTCATAATAAAACTCAAAAGTGGTGTGAGAATATAAGACCTAAAAATTAGTGTTAAATATACCAAACTTTTAGATTTGAAGGCTCAGCATAGAAAGTATCTTAATTCTCTCATCCTGTATTGATCTGTAGGTTTAATACAACTCCAATAATATCCTCAGCAGGATTTATGGTATAGAACCAGTCAAATTGATTTTAAAATTTATAGGCCAAGTTTGGAAATGACTAAATTAGAGCAACCATTCTACTCAGTTTTTATCAAGATTAAATGATATTTTTATTAATTTTAACATTTAATACAGTTTTAAGATTATACAATATAGCTGTAGTAATCATGACAGCATAAAACTACTGACAGCATAAATACATGGATTAATGGATCAGATTCGTCTGAAAGTACAGCTTCAGATATATGTCCATTTAGTTTTGAATGAGCAAAGATGATACAGTGGAGAAAAAATTCTTTTTGATAAAATTGTTTTACCACAAATGAATTACAGCTCACAATAAAAACATTAAATCAGCTTTGATATACATATTATCTTTTACACAAAAGTTATATAAAAATTGATCATATACACAAACATAGAAGATATGGTGATGAAACTTTTCAATTACAACATGGAGAAAATCTTCATACAAATTTAGCACAGAAAATTTTAGATGTTGCACAAAAAGCATAATTGAGAAAAGGAAATAATGATAAAACCAGAATCGCTTTTCCTCAACAGATGCCAGTTAAGAGACTTTAAAAACCAAGGTATCATTGAGAAAGGGAGGTCTATGGATCATATATTCAAAGAAAACCTGTATGCTGACATGTGACACAGAGCCTCATGGTCAGAAAGCAACTCAATTTAGAAATGAAAAGAAGATTTCACCAGAGGTTATACCCAGAAGGCAAGTAATCTCATAACGTGTCAAACAGCATTAGCCATTTATGAAAAACAAATTGAAACCACGGTTAGCTAACACTATGTATTAATTGGACTAGCTAGAGTGAAAAGTATCAGGTGCTGATAGGGATATAGAGAAATTAGAAATGTAACTTTTTGCTTCCTGCAAACCCTCTGGTTAGTTTCTGGTAAAATTATATGTTTATACGCAATCCAGTTGTCTACTCTCAGAATCTTAAAACAGTAAAATTTATGGTCAGACAAAAACATACACATGGATCTAGAGAGATAGCTGGGGAGGTCTAAGCTCCTGCCTGGTAAGCATAAGGTTCCGAGTTCAATCCCTGGGACCATATGCCATGCTGGCCCTGGAACCACGCATGGTGGCACACTCCTGTAATCCTGGATCTGGGGAGGCTGAGGGGGAGTCTGAACTGTGTGGCAAGACCCCGTATCAAAAATAGATATATCAACCAATAAATAAATGATACATGTGTCTGTCAATGACTGGATGGATAAATCCATTGTTAAACCCATATCCAGGGGAATACTATTCAGCAAGAGAAAACAGTAAACTATAGATACATGCCACATGGAGCATTCTGAAGGGCACTCTGCTGAGTGAAAGAAACCAAGTTAAAAATGCTCATATGGCATGATTCCATTTGCAACACTCTGGAAAGAGAAACCTGTACATAAGAAGAGAACAGGCCCTAGATGTCAGATAATAAAAGTCAGAATGTTTTAGATTCAGTAAGATAGCATCATGATTATAGTATACATGATTATATTGTACATTCATAGAACTGTACATTCTAAAAGACTGATTGTTCTCTTAATTTTTTTTTATTTTATTTGTATTTTAGGGAAGGGTCTACAGGGTGTTTAGGGTCTCACTACTGGATCGGACTCATAGCATAGCGATCCACCTGTTTACAGCCTCCCAAGAGCTGAGATATCAGGCATGTTCCACCATGCCCAGGTTCAGCTGCAGTCTCAGCATGCCCCAGGGGTGGGGCCAATGCGGCAAGGCCAGGGATCAAACCCCTGGCAATTTTTTTTTTTTTATGTACTTGGTATGGGGTCTCACAACGCAGCTCAGACTCATAGTGGTCCTTCTGTTTACAGCCTCCCCAACACTCGGATTACAGGTGTGTGTCACTGCACCTGAACTCAGTGACCAGCTCAACACACCCCAGGGCAGCCAGTATGGCATGTGGTGCTAGGAATCAAACTCCCATCCCTGTGCTTGCTTAGGAGGTGATTTTCCTCTTTTAG
This sequence comes from Myocastor coypus, assembly GCA_004027025.1. Lineage (NCBI taxonomy): Eukaryota > Metazoa > Chordata > Mammalia > Rodentia > Myocastoridae > Myocastor > Myocastor coypus. The sequence continues at coordinate 3,722 of PVJA010020426.1, read as the reverse complement.
TATAAAAGATGAATTCTTTAGAGGACCAAGACCACTGCCATGCCGGCCCCACCCCCGGGGTGCACGGAGACGGCGATTGCTACCGGGTGTGGTGGTGCATGCCTGTAATCGCAGCTCTTTCTTTCTTTCTTTCTTTCTTTCTTTCTTTCTTTCTTTCTTTCTTTCCTTCTTTCTTTCTTTCCTTCTTTCTTTTTCTGTCCTATGTTACTGAGAGCTGGTATATACAGGCTGCAACAAAGAAAATGAATAAAACAGAGGCTATGCCTTCAAGCACCTAGCAAAGGTCAAATAAATATGCAAAGCAGTCTACAAGTAAATGCCTTAAGAGATATATAAATATTGTGAATCTCAGGGGGCAGAAGGGGTACATCTGGAGGAGGTGGTCAGGATAAATTGAGAGCAAGAAAAGGTTTTATTGAAGATAATCTCCTGTAGTCTTTTTCCACACCCAATACTTTCTAATCTGTTACGCCTGTGGCAGACGAGAACTTTCCGTGTCTACGCACACAGTATTGTTATCCTCTGGAATAAAAACACTGACTCGGGCCTATTCAAGTCGTTCTTTTTCCAGAGATAGCAATAACTTGCTTTCTAAACAGAGAGACCACTTGGAATAAAGATAGATTTGGGGATCAGAGCTGGCGATACAGCCCCCTGGAGCTGAGCACCCAAAATTCCACCCTGAGATGTACTGTGAATCTGAGCAGGGATGGCTACCTGCTGTCTGAACAGCTACCAATCTCTTTCCTTCTCTGATTCACACACGGATTGAATCACACCTATCTTTGTCACAGCTTAAGAAAAGTCACTCAGCCCAACTACAAGAGTCCCAATATGTATTAACGGCAACTAAACAAGCGTTGCGATAAGATGTCCCCTAACTCCTGGAAATAATTTCCTCTTAACTTCAGCTGCTGGCAGAGGCCTAGAGAATCTTTTGCAGCTGAGTTATTTGGGGATCTGAAATTATTTCTTTCTCTATTTTTCATCGCATCTATTATTTTATATCAGCTTGATAAATTATTTATACATTACTACTCCTATATCAAAGGTTCCATTTCATTGTTCTCACATATTTTTATATCATTACTGATATCACAATTAAGGGCTGGGGAAATAGCCCAGCGGTCTAAGTGCCTGCCTGGCAAGTGCAAGGATCCGAGTTTGGTCCCCTGTACTGCATGTGGTACCAAAACAGGGCTGGGTGGTGTACACCTGTAATTCCAGTGCTGGAGAGGCTGAGCGAGACACGAGGATCACTACAAGTTTGAACTGTGTAGTGAGACCATGTACCAAATAAATAAATTATATATATGGAGGTCCCACCAAGTATCCTGTGTCACGTTGTGATCCTCACAAAAGTCCTGTATGGCTCCCTGTCATTATTCCTATTTTATGAGTAAAGACGAGCTGAAAGATATCCAAGCTGGTATACTGCAGAGCTCAGAGAGGACCTCAGTTTCATCTGATGTCAAAGATGAAGGTATTTTAAGACGGTTAAAGTTGATACTTGAGTGAGACTTTTCAAGCACAGTAGATCCTGTGAAGAGGAAAGAAACTGTTCCAAGACAGGGAACAAGAGTGATGAAGGAAAGGAAAAGGGAAAGGGGGGCTGGGGATCTGGCTCAGGGGCATAAGCACCTGCCTGGCAAACACAAGGTCCTGAGTTCAATCTCCAGTACCACAAAAAAAGACAAAAGGGAAAAGAACTACATATGTATATACACAGGATAGCTGGGATAATTGTACTGATGACTTCTGCTGGTCTATTGAAAGGAACAGTTGATGCTTACATACTTTTCTCTCTTCTTTTTAATTTCTTAGACCAATTTCGTATGCCTATATCTACTAATCTGAACATATTGCATATATATGCAATATAACTACCATTACTGAATTCCTATCATTTTGGTTAGTGAAATTCTGTATCATTTACATATTTTACTAGTTCTCATTTTCTCTAAAATGTAGGGGCTGGGGAGATAGCTCCGAGGCACAAGTGCCTGCTGGGCAAGTGCAAGGTTGTGAGTTCGAACCCTGGTCCCACAAAAAAAATAAAATAAAATAAAAAAATCGGGGCCCAGCAGGATGGCTCAGTGGTCTAAAGCTCCTGCTTAGGAAAGCTTGGGCGGCTTCAGGGACCACGGTTCGGTCCCCGGCACCACATGCTGCGCCAGCCCTGCCCTCGGGACAGGCTGAGCCGGCCATAAAAATGAGTGAATAAACAAACAAAGGTTCTGAAACAAGGAAAAAAATAAAATAAAAAATTCTTTTAAAAAAATGTAAGAAAACACAAATTTGAAGAAAATACTACATACAGGCTAAAGAGCTATGAAACATATTTCCACAGAAATAATGAAGTTCTAGAGGTCACCACCTGATAATCACACATCTTCTATAAATACAGACAAAGCTAAACACCTGAAAAGGATTATTATGCAGGACAGAAGGAAAGAAGGGATAAGGGACAGGGACACAAACAGCGTCTGCCAGTATGTGTATCGCCTTGTCAGGGAGCGTAGGTGTGAGGGTACCCACACAGGTATCGTTAACAACGGGCACACTCATGCCTGCCACGACCTTCAGCAGCTAGGGTCAGACAGGAGGCAATCGTAGCGCTAGGGCCAAGTTAGTGAAGCAGATCTTCCCTATTTATCTCATCTGAACTGGAAGATAGAAGAAACATTATAAAACTGAAGCTGAGCTCAGACCTTTGGTGCCTGTGTGGATAGAGCCCAAGGGTGAGAGGCAAGAAAGAAGCTGTGGACTGGATGCGAGACTCAGGCTTTTCCTTACTTGTGGGAGGGATTGTGATGCAAGAAATCAGATCTTAGTCATGAAAAGGAAATGTCTGTGGAACTAAAGAGGCCAAACATAGGATGTGCACAAGGCATTCTCATAAAACTCAGGCCCGCAGCAGGCTAAAAGAGAGTTCGGATGCTTAGGCAAAAGCAGGGACTGAGATTCAATGCCTGATGCCACATGCCATGCCAGCCCCACCCCTGGGCACGCTGAGCCAGCCATCGAGACCAAGCATCGTGTCACATGCCTGTATTCTCAGCACTGGGGAGGCTGAAAAACAGGAGGATCGGTACGAGTCCAAGCTGCATAGTGAGATCCCACACAAAAAATAAAAAATCTTAAAAAAGAAAGGGGCGATTGGCAAGATGGTTCAGCGGTCTAAAGCACCTGCTTAGGAAAGCTTAGGCAACTACAGGGACCACGGTTCCATCGTCGGCACCACATGCTGTGCCAGCCCCAGGGCCCAAGGCAATCTGAGCCATCGAGAGAGAGAGAGAGAGAGAGAGAGAGAGAGAGAGAGAGAGAGAGAGAGAGAAAGAGAACAGGACAGGACAGGATAGGACAGGGAAAACAAGATATGCCCAATTTACACCCCCTGTAAAAGTACGCTTTCCAACAGGAGTCAGTACCACTGATAACATGGTACTGCTGGGCCAGACAAATAGCTCAGTGGATTAAAGTGCCTGCAGGCAGGCACAGGGGCTGAGGGTTCAATCCACCGGCCCGCTGTTCCAGCCCCACCCCTGGGACACGCTGAGAAGCCAGTTGAAACTGGGTGTGGTGGCGCGCGCCTGTAATCTCAGCTCTTGGGAGGCTGTAAACAGGTGGGTCACCACAAGTCTGATCTAGAAGTGAGACCCTGAACACTCCGTGACCCTTCCCTAAAATATAAATAAATAAATAAATAAATAAATAAATAA